>JADRCD010235710.1:16025-29543 GCA_019843815.1 Montemys delectorum
CTCAGTTGGCTCAGCTATGGTAGCTCTATAATCAGAGCTACTTCAGGAACCATGGTTGTAGGATCCCTTTCTTGAGATCTTAGTAAGGTCTTATCCCAACATAGAGAGTAAATGGACAGATGTGGGTATGGCCAAATGGTAGAGCTCCTGTTTGATTTGGGTATGGCAATGGATTCGTTCTCCTACCACATAAAGGACCACTTTGAAATATTTGCCACAGTGTATCAAGCTTATGTTTTTATGTATTTCAGTTAACTGACAAGCTGCTTAAGATCTGTGAAGTATATACTCCTTAAGGCACACTCATTCCGTCTGTGCCAGCTCTCTTGGTTGGTAATCCTTCTCTGCACATCAGTCTGTGCCTGGTGTAGAACAAAGGAGAGACAAGAACAGTGATTTTTTTTTAAAGCATTTTATTAAATAGTGTCTTGATCTAAACAATAAAGTCCCTTTAGGCAATGTGTCAGGAGTGGAAAGCATAGGAAAGAAAGTCCAGAAACCACAAGAAGCTTGGTTGTGTGTTATAGTTCTTTCCCCTTTACAAGCAAGCCTTGATGCTGAACGTTCCTTTTGTAACCAAACTACCTGAGAAGCAAAGAGAGCTGCTATGGTATATCAGCATGTGTGGCCGTATTGTATGACAAGTGGAGAACTTTTAAAAATCTCCACAGCCTTGCTGCGGACTTCCTGAGTGCTCCTCCCAATGTCCCCAAAGATGTGTTTTGAAATGTTAGAATAAAGCAACCACCTACAATAGGAGCTTCTACGCAGCATCCATTCTTTCCTGTTTTCATGGTACTGGGATGACGGACTTGTTCCTCCTCTGTAGGGATGTTCTGTGCCCTAGTACACTGGGATAAGAGACTCAGCCCTTCTCTTTAGAGATGCTGTATGCACATGAGCAGCCCTAGTACTCTAGGATGAGAGACTCGTTCCTGCTCTGTAGGGATGCTCTAGGCACATGAGCAGCCCTGGTATAAGAGAAACACTAAGTGCTGCATTTTCCTTGTGTTTTCATGGTCCTCTGTGTCGTGGTAACTTGGTACAGAAAATTATGTTGCAGGAAAAAAATGCTTTATGCCTTTTATCTGATGTAGAGGGAATATACCAGTAACAGACATCAGAAGTACAGCTGGATGGGATTCTCTTGCAGTATACCATGTAATAACATAATACTTAATGACGTGAAGCTTAATGTTTCAGAGAGACAATGACAGGGCAGAAAAAACTGCCTCAAAACCACATTAAGATGTCACTGGCACTCTCTTGAATTGCTCCAGTTGCATTACAAAAATAGTGTTTCTGGAATGAGAGAGAGAGAGAGAGAGAGAGAGAGAGAGAGAGAGAGAGAGAGAGAGAACAAGAAGAAGGAGAAGGGGAGGGAGGGAGGGAGAGAGAGAGAGAAAATGTTGCCAAGGTTGGGATCCTCAAGAACAATTTAATTTGTTTTCCTTATTAAAAATGAACTGATTTTTCATTTTAGCATAAAATACATATATTATCATTATATTAGCTGCCTACAGAATTGTAATTTTATACTTAAATTATATGGAGATACTCATTAATCATTTTTTCTTAAAGATTTATTTATTTTATTTTATGTATATGAGTACATACTGTAGCTGTACAGATAGTTGTGAGCCTTCATCTTGTTGGGAACTGACTTTAGGGCCTCTGCTCACTCTAGTCAAACTCGTTCTCTCCAGTAGATTGTGCCTGCTCCGATTGGCCCTGCTTGCTCAGTCCCTGCTTGTTCAGGCCCAAAGATTTATTTATTATTATAAATGAGTACACTGTCTTCAGACACACCAGAAGATGGCATCAGATTTCATTACAGGTGGTTGTGAGCCACCACGTAGTTGCTGGGATTTGAACTCATGACCTTCAGAAGAGCAGTCGGTGCTTTTACCCACTAAGCCATCTTACCAGCCCACTCATTTTTTATTAAAGAAATTTGAATATATAAATATTTTTATCATTGACCATGCCGTGGCATGCTTTGTGCAATAAAAGGTAACATAAAATGTAGGTCTTTCTGTGAACTAGAAATAAGCTCTTTGTTCACAGTATATCCATGCTAACCTGTTGAAGATGAGAAGGTTAATGATGACCAGTTAAAGAAGTCTTTAACTGATACTGGCCATGGTAGGCGCTAGTGTATCTGAGAGTGTCTCCTGGACACTTCATGCATATGATCACACTTTTTAAAACCTTAAGGGCAGGGAGTATTGCTTTCTTTTTATCTGTTCAGCTTACCTAATATAATAATATACTTTACCATTCTAAATATTCTAAATATGTATTCTAGTATTCTAAATATGTAATAAAAGAAAAAGTAAAAAGAAGTCTCCATGAAGAAAGTGTATTTCTCTCCCTTGCAGGACCCCACCATAAGTAACTCAGGATAGGCGAAATGGCTGCCAAGATTGGTTCAAAATTGCTTTTATTGTGCCTGTTTCTGCTGGGGCATCAAGGATCATGTCTTGTCAATGTATGTGGGCTCAGTCTTAGAAGGCTCACTCTGGATAATGATGAAATGGGGACATGGAGAGCAGCGCCATTGAAAATGTCCTTTAAAGGACATGAAGATACAATTGATTACAGTTATGTGCTCTGTAATTTCAAAGACACTGTTTGAGAAGTACATATTTAATTGGATTCATCAACAAATTCAGTGTCCTTTCACCACCATGGGGACATTACAGTGTCATTGTACAAATGAGGAGAGGGCTACACGTATGTCACTAGGTCATATGCTGTGAAAACATCTGGAATGTAGTATATAATTGACTTAAACATTATTAGGGGACACATGGGTATGTTTCTTTCTAAAAGCATAATACTGGTGAACAGAGCCTCTGGTCTCAGTATCATTGATTCTTCTGATTACCTCTCCTTATCTGTCTATCTATCTATCTATCTATCTATCTATCTATCTATCTATCTATTTATCTATCTATCCATCCATCCATATCTACCTATGTATCTATATATCTATGTATCAATCTGTATATATATATATATATATTTATATTATGATATTTAAGTTACATTATTTTACATGTTGTCTTACATGTACGTGTTCCTCCCAACACATATGTTGATCCTAACATGAAGTTCTTCAGAGTGTGACTTACTTGGAATAGGGATGTAAAGGAGTCAATCAAGTTAAAATGATGTCACTACAAGGGTCCATTGTCTAGTGTGGCTGGTATCCTTACAAGAATAGGATATTACAAAGCAAGCCTTATGTAGAGAGTAAGAGATGAAACAACTTCCTGAAACCTAGGGGTGGCCCCCGAAGAAACTAATTCTGCCAGCACCTTAACTCTGGACTTCAAGTCTCCAGAGCAGAGAGGAAATCAGTTTCTGACGTGTGAGCTGTTCAGTGTCTGGCTCTTTGCAACAACAGCTGTAGCCTAGGAGCAGTTGTGTGCAACGGAAACATAGTAGAAACCCAACCAATTAGCCCAAACCCCCAAGTAATTATTATTTTTCTTTCTTCTCAATAAAAAGTCAAATAATACAAAACCAATTTTATAGTATTGATTTTTAGCAAGACCATTTTATAGGACCAGGGTGCTTTTGGCTCATTTCATGTTATGTTCAACCTTGTGCTGACTCAATATTTGCATTACAACTCACAGCATGGCCTGGCTTGCACAAATATGACCCTGGGGCACTTTATCGTTTGAAGTCATGAAAGAAAAGATTCGATCTTGTTGAGCCCATTTACAATTATGAAAGCAGGAAAATGTATACTAGATTTTAGAAATATTTGAAAGGTCAAATAAGATGAGCTTGGTAGCTAAAAACAGCGTCATCAAACAGCTTCGCACGTAATCATGCATCAAGGCAGGGAAGACATTACGTCATCAGCTTTGCACATAATCACACATTAGGGCAGGGAAGACATTATGTCATCAGACAGCTCTGCATGCAATCACACATTAGGGCAGGGAAGACATTACGTCATCAGACAGCTCTGCATGTAATCACACATTAGGGCAGGGAAGACACTACCAAGAAGATGGCTTGTAATTCCAACTTCAGATAATAATATTGTTGCGTAATCTGCACTTCCATGACACTTTCCTACACAGAAAGGGCTTCTGTGAGCATTGCTCCCAAGCTGTACCTGTGGGATCATCATCTTTGACTTCTAACACCCAGGTTTCCCCCTCTCAGTGCACTACCTTGCACTTAGATCATTTAAAAGTGAATCTCCTTAGGGGTGGTAGGTATGCTTGGACAGGTGTCTGTTCCCAGGCCCTGCAGAGTTCCTGCTGTATAGCTGACCAATAAATGTTCATGGAGTAGTTTATGTACCCCAGAGTATTTTAGAGTTAAATATGCAAGAACCAAACATTTACTGGACAAATAGGATTGGGTAGAGGTATAGGGGACAAGCAGGAATGTCGTAGAGAGTTTTTAATCAGGTGGAGGCTGCTTCATCATGGTTCACATCTAGGCTTTCTTGTAAGAGATATGGAAAGCAATCAGTAGTTCTAAATGGAAGCCTGATGCGATTTCATTTACATATTTAAAGATTGCTCTGGATGCTGAGAAAAAGTTAGGATACCAATTAAAAAGGTACTGTAGCCAGAGAGGTCATGGTGACTTAGAATACAGAGGGAAGAGTCAGAATGAAAATACTGCAAAGAAAGCTGACAGCATTTGCCCACGTTTCTCAGATAAGGGGCTTATTTATTTATTTGACAAAAACTCATTTCATGGTGTATGTCAGTCAGTATTTTAGGATCAGACAGGTGTGCTGTGAGGACCTGCCTTTACATTCTGTGGTTTTATACAGACATAATGGAGGGATACCAGTCATACTTCAATCTTTCGGTAGTTAAAGGAGGGGATGGCATCAAATTAGGACCAATTAAAACTAGATGTTCAGGCAAATATCCATAGATACCTAAGCCAAGGACAGGAGGAGCAGAGGACCAGGAAGATGAAGGTCTAGAATAAAGCAGGCCCTGTAGAGAGACTTTAGTAGGGTCGCATGTGAGAACATCTTGACAGATTCTGTGAACAGAAACAGAGCCAGTGTGCATCTTAGCTAGGGTTACTAACTTAGGGATTGCAGGGTTACTGTGATAGAATGTCAGGAACAAAAGCAACTTGGAGACAAAAGGGATTATTTGGCTCTTGCTTCCACCTCATTCAAAAGAAGTCAGGGTAGGAATTGAAACAGCAGGGACCCTTAGGCAGGAGTTGATGCAGAGGCCATGGACGAGTGCTGCCATTTGGGTTGCCTCTCAGCCTGGTTTCTTTTGCCACATAGGACCACCAGCCCAGGAGTAGTACATGAAGATATAAGGTTGGGCCTTCTCATATAATTCACTGATTAAGAAAATACCCTATCGGCTTGCATATAGCCAAATTTTATGGTAGCAATTTCTCAGTTGAGGCTCCTCCCTTTCTGAGAACTCTAGTTTGTGTCAAGTTGACATAAAACTAACTAGCCTGCCTAGTGTGGCTTGTAAGTAGTAAAAAGGGGGAAAGTCACTTCTATAACATTGTTCTAAGAAGTAAGGGAGGACAAGATGTGGTATGCAGCCTGGGGGCCACCCATAGAATGTGGTAGGAGACCATCTCAAGATGTTGGCCAATGTGTAGTTGCTGGAGTTGCTACAAGGACGAATGACTATTGGTAGACACTGTATACAACATAACCTTAGCAGACATATTTGCTTGGGCCAAATTGTAGCAGTGGAGGTTAAGAGGATACAGATCCAGAGTCTATGTAACAGAAAAAAATAAACACTGTGAATAGACAATGAGAATGGCCCCTCATAGGTTCATATACTATGAATGATTGGTTTCCAGTTGGTGGAACTATTTTGGAAATTAGGAGATGTGGTCTTGTTGGAAGAGGCGAGGCAAAAGGGTTGTGCTTTGAGGTTTCTAAAACCTATACCAGGCCCAAGTTCATTGCTATGATGCGCATGGACCCGCCCTCTGAAACTGTAGTCACGTCTTAAATTACATGCTTTCTTTTATAAGTTGCCTTAGTTACGGTGCCTCATTACAGCAATAAAATAGAAATAAGACAGACGCGAAAATTACCAGAGAGAGACTGGTTAAACATGACTTGAATCTTAGGCTCTAAGCACTTTCTGGCACTATTTAGTATTAGGAAGACTGTGAGAAAGCAGACTTAGAGAAGAATCTAGACAGGTGCCTACCAGGCCCCAAGGAAGCATGTCAGACAGGTGCACTGTCACAGAGAGAAAGGAGAAATTAGCTAAAGCAGCTGTGGTGATTTGAATATGCTTGGCCCATGGAAGTGACACTCTTAGGAAGTATGGCCTTGTTGGGGTAGGTGTGGCTTTGTTGGAGGAAGTATGCCACATTGGGGGTGAACTTTAAGGTCCTATGCTTAAGCTCCACCCAGTACAAAAGAATCAGTTCTTTCCTGGCTGCAGTTGAATTAAGATGTAGAACTCTCAGCTCTTTATTCAGCACCATGTCTTCCTGGATATTGACGTGCTTCCTACCATGATGATAAAGGACTGAACCTCTGACACTGTAAGCCAGCCCTAATTAAATGTCCCAATATAAGTTGCCTTGGTCATGGTGTCTCTTCATAGCAATTAAGCTCTAAATGAGACAGCAAAAATATATAAAATCTTAAAGACCCCTACTAATATTTCAAACCAAGAGTGAAATACATTGCTAGTTATGATGGATTAATTACTAAGCAAAAACAACCTCCAAAGTGCTGCACCTCTATAGTATCCCATTGGCTGATACAGTGTATCTCTACTATATTGACTATATCTACTGTATCCCACTGGCTGATACACTGTGTCTGCATTGTATCTGACTGCAGCTACTTAGGCTCTAGAGCCGGGCATGTGCCCATGGAGCCCAAGTGAGTGTAGCAGACACAGCTGGTATTACACAGGGATTTTCGAGTAGCTCACTTCTGGATTTTCTTTGACCCTACTGTGTGCACATTTCTGGAGCCTATTTTTGGATTCCTTCTAAGCCTGGAAACCTTTCCCTCACATTTGCCTTCTTGTAAAGCTGTCAATGATGTATATACCCAAGTTTCCACCAGTTCCTTGTGTTAAGGCATCCCCTGGGAGCCATGATTAAGCCATAATGTTAACAACTGTTAGTTTTAACTCTATTGGAATAAAATGTATTGTAGATTACATGTGTAGGCTTTGCAGAGAAGTGGTAGCTTTAATTCAAGTGTATTTAGTAGAGACCCACAGTCAACACAAATACAATCAGTGCAATTTACTTATAGAATAATGTAAACAAAATTAGCATCTACTCCATGAATTTTCCCTTTGATCACTTCCATGACCTAACCCAGCTCTGCAGTTAAATTCATCATATATATGCTGACAGTGTACGCGCTCACATGTTGTCTAAAAGCATACCACCATCATTTCAGAGCAGGCTATCTATGTCCAGTCTGTTATTACCTAGGCAAGTGTGTGTACAATGTATCATATCATCAGTTCTGACATTATAGTATCCTCAGTAAGTTGGTTTCTGCTCCCTGCACAGAGATTGATCGTTACCTATTGTGACCATACTGTCTCTTCTACAACTGTGTCACCCTGCCTCTTCCTTTAGTTCACTCTTTGTCCAGTTTACTTATATTACATGTTGTGGTTTTATTGACTATTCATTTTCATTCTCTAATGGCTTTTATATTCCAAAAACAAGAAATGTGAATTCTCAACCTTCAGCCTGGCTTTCACATGAGCTTCAGACACATGAAAGATTCATAGGTGTGTGCTCTCTAGTTTACATTGGATTGCCCATGCCTAGACAAGCAGGCACTCAAAATAAAGGTAAGTGAGTAAGGATCCATGATTACTTATTAGGTATCTATTTGAAAGGTCCAGAGAATCCAAAACTTAAAAGTCCCCAAAAGAGCTCATTAGTTCCTCCATTCCTCCCTCCCTCCCTCCCTCCCTCCCTCCCTCCCTCCTCTCTCTCCTCCTTTCTCTACCTCTCTTCTCTCCTCCCTTCCCCCTCCCTTCACTTCCTCCTACCTTCTCTATCAGCTTTCCCTCTGCCCAGCTTTGCACTATAGCTTACTTGCCTTCGTGGTTTTCTCATTGCCTGAACCTCTGATAACTCAGTCCTTTCTGAAAGTCATGACTGTCAATACTTTTCTGCTACACTCTGTGCCTTTTTGCTACTCACGTTACCATCTCCCTTTCTCCTGAACTACAACAGCCTGTCAGATGGCCTTCTTGTCCAAATCCTTGTTTTTTCTTTACCCATTTAACTGGCAGCCAGAATGAGCATCTCAACCCCAGTCTTACCATAGTTCCGCCATGCTTATGAGCAATGGTTCCCTCTTGCTTTTATTAATCCCAAAGACCACAAAGCTGTAAGATTTCCTCCGGGCCAGGGTTACAAAGCTCCTTGAGTCTTTGGCTTCCCACCTGCATGCTTTTCTGGATGTCATGAAGGTCTTCAGTCCTAACAGAAGTGACACCATCACATGCTTTGGGTCTTTTTAGCCTTTCCTAGGGTAGGCAAAAGAGGGTATATGAGTGAGTGTGTAGTGTGTGTAGTGTGTGTGTGTGTGTGTGTGTGTGTGTGTGTGTGCAAACACATTCAAAAAGGCCTAAACACATTTTTATATAATGAATAAGCTCAACAGCAACATTAAGGAGTCAGGAAATTAATGCACCATCCACATCCAGATATTCCCAGCATGTTTTAAATAGCATTCTTATCATTTCTTTTCCCAGTCCCAAGTTACCACTGTCTGGGCTTCAGAGTAGTCACATTCTTACTTTGCTTTACAGTTTTGCCAACTGCAGATGAGTTGCCAAATGATGCATTTTAATTTGCCCATCTGTGTCTACCTGTGGTGCATGGTTTCTTTCTCTCTCATAGCTGCTAGTTTTATTGTATATGTTTAATTGCTGGGATAGATTATTTTACATTGCATGAGTCCAACCTGAATATGTTTTCTGCTCTCAGTGGACACATGGACTGTTTCCAGTTTTTAGATATTAAAAGTAATACTTCTAGGATTAATCCAGCACCTCTGTCTCTTGGGGTACCCATAACATTAGAATATGTAAGCTGCAGTGAAGGGGAGATAACTAGTGTGTACATGTTACTCCTTACAAGAGAACAATCCAGAGTGTTTGCTCTCAGTTTCTGCTACCACAGCCATGTTTGAAGAGCTGTCAGCTTCACGCTTTACCTCAATGAATGCTTACAGACTTTAACCTCAGCCAGTCTGCTGCTTCTTGTGATAGCTTTAGCAAGGAGATCTCTGGTGAGTGTTAGGAACTGTTTGAGGTGCCATTGCCCAACCCTCTCTCCTATTTTCCTACTGGGTAAGCTGTCTTTTTATAGTAAGCATGCTCCTTATGTGTTCTCCATGATAACTCTTCCTCTCTTAGATGCCTGACTTTTCACTCTTCTTGAAGTCAAAGCATGAAGTTCGATGCCCAACTTCCTGGGCCTTATACTGGCTCTCTCTGAGAAAGCAGCTGTTTTAAGTAAATAAGAAGCTGATCTCTTTGACGATGGTAGAACTCATCCTGTGAGGACTCCTGGCCACCATGCTTTTTCCCTGAGGACATTAATGATGCAATTTCTTTAATTGTTGCAGGGTGATTTTTTTTTTTTTTGGGGTTTGGTTTCATTTCCATTTTTAGCTTGTGTACGTGGTGATGAATTACACCTTTTGTCATGTGAGTCTTCATTTTCTAATTCACTCACACCTCATTTTTGACACTGTAGGATTTCTGTTGGCTCCTCTTCTTTCTTTTTATTCCTGATGATTATTATATGTATGCCTTTTTAAAAATATAGTTTTTATAATTTTTCCATAGTATTCTTAACATTTTTTTTACAAATTTGCTTATCTTTTCTTAAGATCAAAAATCCAAAATTATACTCTGATGATTTGATCGGAATTCAAATGTACAGAGGTCTGTGTGTTACTTCTAGGTCTTTAATTAAATCCCACTGATTAATTTGTCTGTTTTTAATGCCAATACCATGCATTTTTTATTACTATTGCTCCATAGTATAGTTTGAAATCAGGGATGATAATACCTCCAGAAGTTCTTTTATTATTCAGGATTGTTTTAGGTTTTCATTTATTTTTGTATGAAACTGGGTATTTTTCTTTCAAGGTCTTTAAAGAATTGTGTTGGAAATCTGATGGGATTTGATAGTTATCAAACGGGATGGGATTCTGATAGTTATCTTGAATCTGTAGATTGCTTTTAGTACAACTGCCATTTTTACTATGTTAATCCTAACAATTTATGAACTTGGGAGATCTTTATATTTTCTAATATCTTCAATTTCCTTTTTCACAAACTTGATGGTATTTGTCATATAGGTCTTTCACTTGCTTGGCTGGAGTTACACCAAGTTACTTCACATTGTTTGTGGCTACTGTTGAACAGTGTTTCCCTCATTTCTTTCTCAGCCTCTTTCTTATTTGTATATAGGAAGGCTACTGATTTGTGTTTTTTGTTTTTTAGCTAATTTTGTATTCAGCCACTTTACTGAAGGTATAGGAGTTCTCTGGAAGACTTTTGAGGTCACCTATGTGTTCCTTCATATCATCTTCAAATAGTGATACTTTGCCTTCTTCCTTTCCAATTTGTATCCTCTCAATTTTCTTTAGTTGTCTTATTGCTCTGACTAGGACTTCAAGTACTATACTGAATGGGTATGGGGACAGTGGGCAGCCTTGTCTTGTACCTTATTTCAATGGAATTGCTTTAAGTTTCTCTCCATTTAATTTGATGTTGGCGACTGGCTTGCTGTATATTGCCTTTACTGTGTTAAGGTATGGGCCTTGTATTCCTGTCTCTCTAAGACTTTTATCCTGAGAGAGTGTTGGATTTCATCAAAGGCTTTTCGGCATCTAATGAGATAATTATGTGGTTTCTTTATAAGGTGGATTACACTGATGAATTTTCATATGTTGAACCATCCCTGCATCCCTGGGATGAAGCCTATTGATCATGGTGTATGATGTTTTTAATGTGTTCCTGGATTTGGTTTGAGAGTATCCTATTGCATATTTTTGCAACAATGTTCATAAGAGAAATTGGTCTGAAATTCTCTTTCTTTGTTGTGTCCTTGTGAGGCTCAGGTATCAAGGTGACTGTGACTTCATAGAATGATTTTCACAATATTCCTTCTGTTTCAATTTTGTGGAAAAATTTGAGGAGTATTGAGATTAGCTCCTTTCCTGATGGTATGGAAGAATTCTGCACTAAAACCATCTGACTCTGGGATTTTTTTTTTTTAGTTAGTTGGGAGACTTTTACTGACTGCTTCTATTTTCTTAGGGGTTTTAAGACTATTTAAATTGTTTACCTGATGTTGATTTGACTTTGGTAAGTAGTATCTACTGGCAAAAATCATCCATCTCATTTAGATTTTCCAATTTTGTGAAGTACAGGTTTTTGAAGTAAGGCCTAATGATACTTTGTATTTCCTCAATTTCTGCTGTTATGTCCCCCTTTCATTTCTGATTTTATTAATTTGGATATTCTTTCTCTGCCTTGTAGCTAGTTTGTCTAAAGACTTGTTTATCTTGTTGATTTTCTCAAAGAATCAACTCTTAGTTAGGTTGACTCTTTGAATTGTTCTCTTTGTTTCTAATGTATTGTTGTCAGCCCTGAGTTTATTTCCAGCCATCTACTCCTCTTGGGTGCATTTGCCTCTTTTTTTTCCTAGAGGTTTCAGGTGTGCTTTTAAGTTGCTAGTATGAGATCTCACTAATTTCATTATGTAGGTACTTAATGCTATGAACGTTCCTCTTAGCACTGCTTTTATTGTATCCCATTAGTTTGGATATGCTGTGCCTCTATTTTCATTGAATTCTAGAAAGTCTTTACTTTCTTTATTTCTTCTTTGACCCAGAGGTCATTGAGTAGAGAGTTCGGTTTCCCGGGTTCTATAGACTTTCTGTTGTTTCTGTTGTTGTTAAGTACAGATTAGATCCATGGTGATCTCATCAGGTGCAAGGGATTATTTCAATCTTGTATCTGTTTAGGCTTGATTTGTGACTGAGTATATGGTAAATTTTGCAGAAGGTTCCATGAGGTGCTTAGAAGAAGGTATATTCTTTTGTGTTTGGGTAAAATGTTCTATAGATATCTCTTAGGTCCATTTGATTCATAAACTCTGTTAGTTTCATTATTTATCTGTTTAGTTTCTGTCTAGATGACCTGTCTACTGGTGAGAGTGGGACATTGAACTTTCCTACTGTTAATGTGTTGGTTCAAAGTATGATTTAAACTTAAATAATGTTTCTTTTATGAGTGTGAGTGCCTTTGTATTGTGGGCATAGTTATTTAGAATTCCTTTGATGCGTATGAGGTTCTTTCCCTATCTATTGATTAATTTTGATTGAAAGTATATTTTATTAAACATTAGAATGGCTGTTCCAGCTTGCTTTCTGGGTCTATTTGCTTGGAAAATCTTTTTCCAGACACTTACTCTGAGGGAATGTCTATCTTTATTTCTGAGGCATGTTTCCTGTGTGCAGTAGAATGAGAGATCCTATTTTTGCTTCTATTCTATTAGCCTGTGTCTTTTTATTACATAATTGAGTCCATTGATAATGGGAGAAATTAATTACCAATGATTGTTAATTCCTGGTATTTTGATGTTTTTGGTGTATGTGTGTGTGTGTGTGTGTGTGTGTGTGTGTATGTGTGTGCGCGCGCGCGCGCACGCGCGTGCACATGCATGTGTATGCTTCCCTTCCTTTGACTTTTCTGGTGTAGAATTATTTATTTCCTGTGTTTATTTGAGTATAGTTAACCTCCTGTTGGAGTTTTCCTTCTAGTATCTTCTGCAGGGCGGATTTGTAGATAGATGTTGTTTAAGTATAGTTTTGCCATGGAATATCTTGTTTTCTATGGTGATGGAATGTTTTACTGTTTATAGTAGTCTGGGCTGGCTTCCATGGGCTCTTGGAGTCTGCAAGACATCTTCCCAGGCCATTCTGGCATTTAGAGTCTCTGTTGAGAATTTGGGTGTAATTCTGATAGGTCTGCCTTTTATGTTAGTTGGCCTTTTTCTCTTTCAGCTTTTAATATTCTTTCTTTCTTCTGTACATCTAGTATTTGATTATTATATGACAGAAGGATTTTCTTTTTTGGCCCAATCTGTTTGGTGTTCTATAAGCTTCTTTATGTTTCTTTTTTCTTTTTCTTTTTTTTTTTTTAAATTTTAATTAATTTATTTATTTTTTTATTTACATGTAAATTTCTCCTTTCCCAGGTTCCCCTCCAAAAAACAAACAAACAAACAAACAAAAACAACAAGAGCAAACCCCTTTTGCCTCCCTCCTCCCCATGCCTGCCACCCCACCCTCTCCCATTTATTGGCCCTGGCATTCCCCTACACTGGGGCACAAAACCTTCACAAGGCCAAGGTCCTTTCCTCCTATAGATGATCGAATTTGTGATCCTCTACTATACACATGCTGCCAGAACATTCAGTCCCACCATGTATAGTCCTTGATTGGTG
>JADRCD010235711.1:10542-48000 GCA_019843815.1 Montemys delectorum
TCTCTCTCTCTCTCTCTCTCTCTCTCTCTCTCTCTCTCTCTCTCTCTTGCTCTCTCTTAGAAAGCCTGGCATAGAGAAGGATTTTCCATTGTGAGTGTTAAAGAATTTTCTCAGAGATTACAACTGCTGCGACCTCTGTGTTTCCACCGATAGATAAGACACGAGATGAAAGTATCAAAGACCAAGCCAAGCCCCCTCGGCATGGCTGCCTCAGAACAAAGCCATTATGTTGTGACAGTTAGATTTAAGACCTACAATGCCACCCTGGGAAATCTGCAGGCTGAGCATTGCCCAGAGTCTGCAAGCCTCCTGGGACCATACCCAGAAACCGGCCTTTATTCCTTGGTGCGTGCAGTGTCGTTTGTGAGAGTTCTGCCCACAAAGCCATCAGATGGTAACAATTTTCAGTCACTTCCAACATGAGTTGGTTTTGAACTTTAATATGCAACCTAATTATGACTGCAAACACTTTGTTAAGCAAACAAACTTCAAACCCCTTTAAGGAAAAAAAAAAAAAACCTCTAGCTCTTCTCTGGTCATTCTGTCTTGTACAAAGGCTTTAAAAATAAAACTGTGTAGGGAATTAGACAATCCAGGGATTAAAAGAATCTGCCCCAAATTAAGTGGCTTCAACATAATCACTACTTGAGCACCAAGTATCTGATTTTTTTTTTTTTTTTACTTCAAATCAAAACCTGGAAACTAAAGCACTCTATTTCCTATTTCTCCCGTTAACTGTTCACCTTCTACCCCAGACACACAAGTAATCTCATTCTTGCTTTTAAGTCGTCCAGAGAAAGAGATTTTCTTCATTTGTTCCCCAATTGTTCTTTACGTATGGATTTCCTCTTTCCAGATCCTGAACCACATACCATGGGAGGTCCTCCTCCCTTCAGGTTCTCTCACAGGGATCTCTTTCCATCCTCCTTCGTTACTTTATCAAGAGCAAGAATCATTATATAGCAAATGGCAATGATCAGATACTCCCTGTGGAGTTCAAACCAAGGGGTCAGGGCACCTGGAAGTGTGAGGGGGTCATGGGAACGAGAGCCCTGATCTCCAGGCTCCGTCTGTGGTCCTCTCCTTCCCCATACACGGACTGCATCCTAAGTTTTTCCATGTTCTCTATTTGCCTGAAATAGTAGTGATCTCTAGTATCTTCCTTAATTTTCTGGGTACTGCCTCAGGAAGGAACGCGCTGCACAGAGAACAGAGATCTGATTTGTAGGTGTACTTTTAGAGGGGAACTTTACAGCACTGACACACCAGGCAGCTCTTACAAAAGGTAGAAGGAATGAAGGGATACCCTCCCACAATGCCAAGGTTCAAGGTGACCCCGAACCCCACATGTGTCACTATCTCAGCTCTCCTCAGCCTCACCTCTTTGTGAACACAGGAAACTGTGGAGGCCAGCATTTTATTTATGACCAAGCAGGTGAGAAGACCTCTCTCCCAGGGAAAGCCTATGGTGGAGATGCTGGGCTGTGACCTTGTGACAATTGTTCTTGTCCACTAAATGTCTAACCCCACTCCATCACATGTGACGCCAGGGCTTGGGGACATGCTCATCATGGACACACACTTTTACACCAGATGGAATGAAGCTTTTGCGGCTTCTGAGTGTAGACTTTTTCAGGCAGGATAGAAACCCCATGTGAAGAGGAGCCATAGACTAAGGCCAGGAAGCGGTTCCTTCCTTTCTAACTGGACTCAGGCTTGGGTAGATAGCTTCGCCATGCTGTTTCTCAATAGTGACTGAAACGGTGCTGGTTTGCACAGATTTGTCACGTGAAGCCCATCTGGATGGAAAAATTCTGGTAACAATTAAAGAGTCCACCAGGTCTCCAGACTCCATTAAGATGAACACTGAGTTAAAAATTAACCCCTCTTCCCTGGCCATGCTTTCTGGGTTTCCTGTCTCACACACGGAGATGGAAAACAGTAGGAGTCTAATGGTTAGCTCAGGACTGAACCCCTGGACTGGAGCTGCTCTGCTCTCTAGGAAAATGGAATCAGAAGATGGAGCTAAGATCTAGCTTAGAATCCTCATGAGAAGGTGCTGTGGTCTCCTCAGCAGTTTGTGGTCCCTGAGCATCTACTGTCAACTTAAACCTCAGCCTAAATTGTACCATTGATATTTCTATCTTCTTACTTTTTTAAAATATAAATTCTTTGTCACACTCTGAAAGAGAATGGGTTTGTTGTTGTTGTTGTTAGTGGTGGTGGTGGTGGTGGTGGGTTTTTTGTTTTGTTTTTTTGTTTTTTTGTTTGTTTGTTTTTCTGGTTCACCATCATCCTTTACGCCTATATAGCTACATAAAAATCTGCTTAGAATATTTTGCCTTAATAAATAATTTCAATTTAAGGAGAGCCTTAGAAAATGAATATAGTATTTAACACTGCACATCAACATTGTGCAAGAGAAAAATATGCTTTCCCTTCTGAAAAACAAACACACTCCATGTTGTTCGGCTTGGGGTGTTTTGGCTGAGACTGCAGAGGTACGTGGTAAGTTTTAATACAGAGGTTCTCCTATTCATGTTGAATGAACTGGTAGGAATCTATGGCAAGGGTCCATTCATGGCGATGGCTATTTGATGGGTCATAAAGCTAATTAAAACCAAATTTTGGCAACAGCATTCAGGATGTGCATGGCCAACTCTGTTTTGTTACACCACCCCAAATGACTCTTTCATGTGGGAAAATATTTTCACTTCAAAAAAAAAAATACAGGAAAGTTTAATTGATCTAGGCAAACAAAACGCTCAGACAAATTAGCACGTGATCAACTCCTAGGATCTAAAGCAAACCAGGCAATAAAATCTTAAGGCCATGCAGGAGCTTTAACTTTCATTGCTCTTTCAAAGTTGGATCTTAGAGAATTGGTATACATGAAAAAAACTTAACCGTTGTGTGGCCATGACTCCAGAGACCAGAGCTGTAATCAAGAGACAGTGACAAAAACAAACAAACAACGAATTAAAGATGACTCTGGGTGGTGGAGGCTGGGAATAAGGAGGAGAGGGGAGGGAGGTGGGGAATAAGGAGGAGAGGGGAGGGAGGTGGGGAATAAGGAGGAGAGGAGAGGGAGGGCACCAATTTGGCCTCAAATAAATCTGTCTAGCTGCAATAATGCTAAGAAATCTCAGAGCCTTGTTTTAATAGATAGTAAAAATTAGTATGCAAACATTTGAATCATAGATGTTATTCAACAAGAGTTATTTATAGAGTCTGAATAGCTGGAGAGGAAAAATTCTGATTATTCTCGTTGCCTTGGCCCAAACTTTTCCTTATGCCTTTGCTTCAGGAAATATTTATCGGGATTCTTCTGAGAAGCCAGCGGTGGGGCTATCGGTTTCTTGTCGTCACGCAGCTTACCATAAACCATCCCAGGAATAATTATTTTTATCAAAGTGATGAGCAAAGCTTAAAAGGAAGCTGTGATATACCTTGCGAGCCTATGAGAGGGACATCTAAATGTATCTGGAGGCCTGAAGTCAAGGAAGCCGCCAGCTTCCTTGAGGACGTGAGGTTACAACGGAGAATTTACAGAGGTAAGAACAAGGAAATGAAGTGGGGAGACGCTGGGAAGACTCCCAGGTAGAGGTGTAAGAATGGGCGTGGTCCAAGATTTCATGAAGCATAACACATGCAAGGGAACAGAGAAAGTCAGAGCGTGATTACAGGGGTGGTGAGCCAGAGATGAGTCGGAGAGGCAGCTAAGGACCAGGTCGTAGAAGCATGGTGAAGTTCTGAACATTCAGCACTTTAGACAGGTGCAGATCCGGCCAACCAGAAGGGACAACAGCCGTGAACAAATCACGTGGGTCGACCAGGATGACTGGCTGGCCATCAGCCCAGAAAGAAAGGGCCGGTAGGACATGTTTTACATTCTCTAGGTAATACCTAGTACAGGACAAAAACAAAATGCTGAAGAGTCTCCATAAGGAAGCTTCACAATCTCATATGAGTCACCCTTGTTTTCTAGAGCGACCCAGCTTCAGGCTTACCAAGGAGGGCCCCCTGTATCAGAGGCACAGTGCTTCTGGGACTGGAAAATAAGATGGAGGATACCAGAATGCAGCCCTTCTCTAAGGCAGCTTATAAGAGCAATCATTCAGTTGCTCTTCTGGAGCAAAGAACATTCTAGATGTACTTCAGAAAAATGGAGAGAACCGAGCGTCCTGCCCCAAATCTACTGCTCTCTCTCTCTCCTCCTCCCGCCCCCCATCTAGGCTCTGCATTACAGTTGGAGTACTGATCAATAGAACACTTCATCACACAGGGGCTCTTTTCCCTTGCCCTGTGTGTATGCATGATTTGCTCCCGAAACAGAAAGCAAGTGTCTCCAAGGCCTATCGTTTCCACTGAGCCATCTACTTCCGGCTTGTACCTCTACCTGCCTGGACCAGCAGCACATACCTGCATGAACCAACTGGTATCACCTTCCTCTAAGCCCCCACTTCTTCCTTAATCTCAGTATTGCCACACACAGTAAACAATGTCAGGAATCACTCCTGTGGGGACCACCTTAGGTATTGACCGAGGAATCCATTTAGGAAATGATCTAATAAATCTGTCCTGTGACAACAAGCTAGTTTCAAATGCTAAAGAGCCACAAGAAAATAATTATCCCCCTCCACCTGTCATTTTCTAAGTATAAACTTGATGAAAGGTGTGCAAATTATACAGACCCACAGACAGGACAAAGATACTGTTTTAAGCAAGGTTAAGAGTAAAAAATTATCTAACTGTTAAAGTTACTGTCATGAACTGCCATCCTAGTAAGAGATTTGATGTGTATTTACTCTCTGAGACTTAATGGCTCTCCTGAGAGGCAGGCAAAGGAGAAACTATGAGCATTACACTGCTGAGCACCTAGGAACGGGAAGGCTGAGCCATTTGCACACAACCTTGGCAACCAGCATGGCCATCTAAGTTCAAATCTTGACTCTGAGTGATGTGACTTTTGCTTCTCCGTGACAGTAAATGTAATATGTCAATGTAGCTAAGCTACAGGACAAAGATACTTGGTAAAACAAACAAACAAACAAACAAACAAAAACCAACAACGAAAAACCCCACCAGCCTTGATAGTCTGTAAAGGGATTATTTTTTTATATATTGATATAACCAACACTTTAAGTTAGCAGTCTTGAATGAAACACATCACCCTCTCTCATGGGGTGGGTCTCTTTCAATCAGTTGAAGAAAAGCCGTAAGAGCAAAAGACTGCCTCCGGGCTACCTTTAGGACTCCAGCCTCAACATGAACTCATATCTAGGTCTTAAGGCTGACACGTCAGGGGCCAGGCCTGTAGATTTCATGTTTGCCAGCTCCCAGTTATGCTTCAATCACTTAGAGAGTGAAAAGAGAGAAGAGAGAAGAAAGGAGAGAGATGGGAAGAGAGGAAGAGAGGTAGAGAGGGAAGGGGAGTAGAGTGGGGAGGAGAAAGGATAGAGAAGGGGAGCGTTAAATCCTATTGCTTCTATGTCTCTGGAGACTCAGTACATTCTCTAAACCTCAGTTTCCTCATAAACTCTCAAGGACTCACAACTAAACAAAACAATTGATGTCAAGTGCCTAGCCAGGGTCAGACACATGGTCCGGTTCACGAACTTTCATTATTAATTTATGGGAAAGACACTCGAGCACACTGCTCTGTTTGTTGCTCTATTACTTGTTGCTTCCCCTACCTACAATATTCATTCCTATTCTCTCTCCATGCCCTCCCCACACACTCCATCTCAGATGAGAAGTAGCAGCCGAGGCTTGGGGAAGCTTTAGATGCTACTGAGCACCAGGAAGACCAGCGCAAGGACTCTGCGGTGCGGAGGGCGGAGCCTCTGTGTATTATTACTTCTCAGTAACTGAAGTAGCCCATGTGAGGTATGCGTCTTCCCCTCTGCATCACGTATCAGCGGTGTCTTGAAATTTGTATCTGATTCTTCCGTGTGGGTCCCCCATCCCCAATCTCTACTCTTTTCCCTTGGTTTCACTTTAGCAAATCACAGGGGCAGGAGAGACTGAGAGGGAAACATCTGTCAATGACAAGTTCATTGGACCATTATCTAGTCCCAGGTGGGTCACAGTTCCATCTTAGCCAAAGGAAAGAGCATATAGCGGTTATCTTGAGATAACATGGACATTGTCTCCCAGAGACAGGGGGTCCTGTGCAGCCAGCAAGGGATTCTGGGCCGCCTGTGGCCAACTTTGGTTTCAAACTCATTGTTAGTACTTCCTGCCATTTTAGGGGCTTCAAATGAGTAGACTTCCCATGATATTTGGAAACAGGAAAAAACATTTGAAAACGCATTTGTGGCTAACTAAAGTATCAGCTCCAAGTGACCTATAAGATTGGTTCAAATTAGAAGTTAGTCATAACTACATTACAAACATATCATAGCTAATTGAAATGGCTTTGGGTATTTTAAATTTCATTTCAGCTGGGCAATAGACAGCCTCCCTAGCTGAACAGAGAGGGCAGAAAAAAATGGAAAATTCACTCTTTCATATCTGTAACAGACATACCAGAAAGCACCCTCTGTGTAATCCTGAAAGAAACTCAAATCCGAGGATGCAGGAATATCCAAGAGCCTCATCCAGGGCTTGTCAACACCTGCAGTGGTCAGAAGTCTCAGTCCGTGCCAGGAAGATGAACTAAGCTGGTGAATAAATGGTAAGACTCTCCCAATGGAATACATTTCCGTAACTTTGTAATTTTTTAGCGAAATCCAATAAAGTTGGCTTTTGACGAAGATCATCTTTGGGACTTGGCGTATGTCAGCTGAAACCCACTAGCTAGCTCACAGTGTCCTGGGATAAGTCTGAGCCGGTTCACAATCCAGACATATGGGTATTTTGTTTGTTACTCCCTTCACTGGTTATACATACATAACATCAAAACCTGTATGTAGATAATTTCTCAGCTATAAATTTCACTGTGTGATGTGTTTCCAAAACCAGATATGTGCTGAAAGCATACTTATTTATTTAATTACTTACTTATTTACTTATTTATTTTTAAATTTAGCTCATTCAGGTAATCCGCCAGCTGCCTCTTAAACAGTACCAGGTAATTTATAAGTACTGTCAGAAGCATACTGGAGTCTCTGTCACTTATGAGTAATGCTGTCACCTACTGTCACAGAGGTCCTACCTGAGACTGCCCCTGCATGCCTGGCCGTTCTTCCTTGCTTCATTAAGGTTGCTCAGCCCAGGGAAAGAACTTTCCAGACCCTCCCTTTCAACCTACTGTCACAGACTGTCCCCAGAGCATGTCCATGGTGTCAAAGAGGCTACGGGCTGTGTGGCTTAGACAACAGACCTACACTGAGCTGCTGGTTTATCTGAAGCTGAGAAGTTCATGCTAAATGTGTCAGCGGGGTTGGTTCCTTCAGAGAACCACAAGAAAGGACCAAGTACACACTTTGTCTCTAGGTTCTGTGGCCACAGGTGTCTCTCAGCTCTCAGATGCCATTTTTCTTACGCCTTTGCACTCTATGTTCTGTGCCCCTCTCTCTAATTTCCCCCCTTTTTATAAAAACACACGTCATACTAGATGACAGAAGACTCTAGTAACCTAACTCTCAGTTGATTACCTCTATCAAGACACTATAGTCAAAGCCAGGCATCGTAGCACAGGTGTATGATCTCAGAGCTTGGGAATCTAAGGCAGGAAGATCACGAGTTCAAGGTCAGCTTGGGATACAGAGAAAACCAGTAAGAAAACATATACAGGATCTAACTGTCAAGATGTCGGCATCCTTCGGAAGAACACCGCTCATCCCAAAGGTCAAATGAACACTCAGGTCCACTCCTGCTGATCAGTACTATAGACCTACTAGCTCTTCCAGACCTGTATTCTTGGAAGCGGGCTTATGGATGGACCCAACAACTTCTTCCTCTGAGACAAAATACTGCACCAGAGTCACTGTTATTTTTGAAGGGTGTAATCTTTCATCTCTAAGCAACAGTTATGGTGGTACAATAAACATTTCCAAACCTGAGAGAGCTACCCAATGAGAGGACATCGGTCAACTCCCATCACCCATAAAATCGCTACATAGAAAAGATAATAGTGATGGTTTGGGCCATATCATAAAGTTACGATAAGACTCTGAGGAACCTTAGCTTACCCCTCCCCCCCCCCTCCAGTGAACAACCCAGAGCCAGTGCAGAAGCAAGAGGAATTTCTTGTTCCAGCATGCTGGGGCCATCATCCTGTACCTGAAGGAGAGGTGGCAACCTCCCCGGCCCCCCGCCCCCCGCCCCACCCCCCCACCCCCGCCCCGCGCACAGCCTATTTGGTGAGTTTTTATACAGTTTTCAGAGCAGCAGCCATTAAGCCCAATGCGATGGGCAGAACAGTATGACCTTGAAACTGATTGGTCTTTAGGGAATGAGGTAGGAAGGACTTCCCTTATCTGTACGTGGCCAACGGTTGGTCTGCTCTGCAGAATGTGTCTACTGTGCTCTGCCCCCCCCCCCCCAGGGGGCCGATGGTTTATCCCCCCCCACCCCCCACCCCCCCCCCCCCCCCACCTCCCCATCCCCCTACCCCTACGGTCTGAGGAATGTAATTAAGCCTCTCCCTTCTAGAGGGGAGGGGTGCTTAAGTGTTCCATGACTTTTCTCTTCCAGGAAGGGAGGGGTCTGGTGGAATTTTCCAAAGGTGAGCTGACCTCTTCATCACTATAAAAACCACACTTCTACTTCAAGTAGTAGAAATGTGCTAAGCATGCACATAGACATACATATACATGTATGCACACATGTGCACATACAACTACATGTACACGCATATACACCCGCACAAACATCCATATACACATAGACATATACATGCATAGACACGTGCACAGAGACACATGCACACACAAATATGTACACACAAACATAAACACACATGGCATACACACGTGACACACATGTACATATACACACATACACGCTTACTCATACACATGCTCGTATACCAGTTAATAAGTTCTAAAATTCACTTCTAGTATAAAACCCTGTTATAGAACACAGTTTTGTGTGTGTAAGTGTGTTTATGTATGTGTGTATATGCATGAGTGAATCAATATTATATAAATACTTTTACAATAGGAGAAAGCTTAATTTCCAGTTTTTAAAAAAGTTAATTCTAAATAATATTTGAGTGTGGTTTTTTTATTTTGTTTTGTTTTGTTTTGTTTTTTTTGTACTACAGGTCTTTGAATGAAAAAGAAAGTAGCAATTCTTAGGGAGAAAAGATGAGGTTTCCCTTACTTGGGGCTTAAACTTGATGTTTTCCATAACCAAAATTGACTGCAAATGTTTGTCTGTAAATGTTGGTCTGCAGTAAGAATTTAAACGTGTTTCTTTGAAAATATCTTCATACTCAGAAAGGTGATGCTTGCTTGTGGCGCTCACGTCCCTGAACTTGCTGGTTATGGGATAGCAGCACAACCACCACTGGCTTCCATTCCAGCTGCTGAGCAGGCAATTGTAACCCAAATGTTGCTGGGGACAATGGGTAAACAATTGGGTGTGGTTTGGCCACCAGAGAACTTCACTACCAACACTGACATTTGAATTTCATATAATTTTCACTTGTCATGTAGTATTATTTCTTTGATTTAAAAAAAGAAAATGTCAAATACAAAAACCACTCTTCACTCACAGGACACACGTAAAGAGACTGGCCTGATTTGGTCTTAGAACTATAGTTTCTTACTCCTGCTGTAAACAGTTCTGTGTGTACATGCAAGTGCATGTGCGCGCATGCATGTGCATGTGTACGTGTCATCAAAGGCAAGGTCTTGCTCTGTACCTCAGATGGCTTGGACCCTGTGGTCCTCCTTCCTCTCTTCCTCAATGTTGGGTTTACAGGTTGTACAACCCTGTACAACTGAGAAAAAAATCATTAATACTTGTACTTGAGAACTGAGACATTTCTTTATTTTGTTTCCATCAGTCTGGGCAATACTTTCCTTTTATGAATGTGGCACGCTTGCTTTATTTGCAAGCTGAGTCGTGGGTTTAAATTATGCCCACAGCAGTGCATAAAAGAGCTGACTCTGCAATGGCCTTGATTCATTTCTTCCGCGCTAAGTCAAGCTTAGATATTGGAGGTGGCTTATTCATACGGGACTCACAGCTTCCACACAGAACTTAACAAGACATGCTTTCTGACCCAGTGCTACCCCTGGACCTTCCAGGAAGCCTTCTCCACTCTGACGTTGACATCCTCTGCTTTTTCCTTGAACTCCTACTCTGTATTTCAGGATGTGATACGGAGTCTTTGATGGATGCTCATGTTAGCTGTGTCTATTCAAGCACATGGTCAACAGTAGGGCCAAGAAAGTGCCTGGTGATAACCTTTATTTCTCTTTACCCTGGGAGCTCCTGACCTCTCACAGATGCCAGGCACGCAAGGCTCTTCACTGCCACCCTGGTGTGGAAAACCTTCAAAAGGCTAAAAAAAATCAGTCTATCACCTGATCCAGCTATACCACCCGTTAGCGTATGTTGAAAGCAATAAATATCCGTCTCCACAGAACTTGAACCGTCATCGTTATCAGAGTTTTCCTAACAGCTAAGAACTGGAAACAAACCTAAATATACTACCTCTGCTGAGTGGACAGTGAAAATGTGACACATGCTCAGCTGTAAAGAAAAATAAAAGCATGCAATTGGTAGGCAAACGCAAGGAACCAGGAAAGATCATAGTAGGCAAAGGAATCCACATATCATTACTAGCATCCGTCAGGGATTGGTGCTTGCCCACGAGATGGGTCTCTCAAGTTGGGCTGGTTATTGCTTGGCCATTCCCACAGTCTCTGTTCCCACCCCCTGTCCCTGCATTTCGTGTTGGCAGGATACAGTTTCAGATGAAAGTTGTGTGTATGTGTATGTGGGGGTGGGGGTGGGGGGATGGTATTCCTATCCTTCCGCCGGGGTTCCTGCCTGGTTACAGGAGGCAGCCTCTTCAGATTCCGTATCTCCATTGCTGTAGGTCACAGCTAAGGTCACTCCCATTGATTCTTGGGAGCCTCTCTTATTACAGGTCCTCTGAGAGGCTCCATCCAGCAGCTGACTCGGATACATGCAGAGACCCACAGCCAAACATTGGCTGGAACTTGGGGACTCTTATGGAAGAGTTGGGGGAAGGGTTGAGGGCCCTGAAGGGGATAGGAACTCCACAGGAAGATCAACAGAGTCAACTAACCTGGACCCTTGGCCACCAATCAAAGAGCAAACATAGGCTGGACCTAGCCCCACCCCCACATATGTAGGAGCTGTGCAGCTTCCTCTTCATGTGGGTCCTGAACAACTGGAGCGGGGGCTGTCCCTAAAGCTGTTGCCTGTCTGTGGAATCTATACCCCTAACTCTGCTGTCTTGTCTGGCCACAGTTCGAGAAGAAGCACCTAACCCTGCAAAGACTTGATGTGGCAGGGTAGGGCGATATGATGGTGGTGGTGGCAGGGGGCGCTCCATCCTCTCAGAGGGGAAGGGGGAGAGAGAGGGGTTTTGTGAGTGTGTGTGTGTAGGGGGGGAAGGTCAGCAATCAGGATGTAAAGTGAATTTAAAAAAAAAAAAGTGAAGTAACCCAGACCCAGAAAGATAACTTCCGCTTGCTTTCTTACATCTGTGGTTCCAGTCTGCTAATGCGAGCATATACCCTGGAGTAACAAGCTACAGAAACTGGAAAAGTAAATGAGGGTGTAGGAGGTGGTGGACAGGGGAATAGCAGGGTGCAAGTGATTCTAAAAGGGAAAGTGGGGAAAGTGGGAGGTTTTGATTAAGGAGGAAGGAGGAAGATAAATGCAGAAGAGAGGCCAGTAAAATGGGAATCAGGTTGTCTGAAAAACGTCATATGGAAACACAGTATTATCTTTCTACCTAAAACTACATATAATACAGTAAGTCTGTGTATACATATATATGTATATATATAATATATATACATATATATGTATATATGTGATATGTGTGTGTATGTGTGTGTGTGTGTGTGTGTGTGTGTGTATGTATACACACACATACCCACACATAAACATATAAAGTTCAAATAAAATTTCCCATCTGGGCTGACAGTTCCTCCTTCCAACAACCATAGTTGAAACAAAACCTGCAATATCAGACATAAGAAGCCCCCTTCTGCCAGGCAGTGGTGGCACATGCCTTTAATTCCAGCACTTGGGAGGCAGAGGCAGGCAGATTTCTGAGTTTGAGGCCAGCCTGCCAGGGCTATACAAAGAAACCCTGTCTTGGGAAAAAAAAGAAAAAAGAAAAAGAAGCCCCCTCCTGAGTTGTTGTTTAGGGATGTCCAAGAGACTTCCAAGCCATTAAAGGTTATTGTTGTTTCCTTTGTTACCTCCCAGAAGTGGAAGGCAAATCCCTATTGTTGAAGATACCGTGCACTTCAAACGCAGGACGAAGAAGCCCGGAGCAGGATCAAACCTGAAAACTTTTTTCCTGAGGACTAGTTTTCATGGTACCAAAAGGTTCCAGGAGATGGAAGCAACCGATCGTCCTACCAGCCAGCTGTGACCTCAATGAACCGCAACAATGACCCTAACAATGTCGTGATAACCCTAAAGTACCATAGTGACAGGCATCCCTTGGTGATAACCAACAACTCTTGGACTGGACTGATGGCCTACTCAACAAGAGGGAAACCCTATCTTACACTAGAAACCTAGCCAACCTGAGATTAATGAATTATCATGAATCTTGGCAGACACTATACAAGTGCCACTTTACTAAACCACAGAACTTCCATCTATACTCTAAATATGTATCCTTATAACTCCAAACAAATGTAGTTCTTACTTCCTCATAAAAGAAACTTCTCTCAGCAACAAACAGAAGACGGTTACAGAAGACCACAACAGATCAAAATGCAGAGAACAGAGATCATGTGGTGCCTAGTACCAACTGATAGACAATTCCTGCGCCTAAGGCTTAGGGGATCGTTACAGCAGAAGGTAGCAGAAAGATCGTAAGAGCTAGAGGGACAGGAATCTTGCTGTGAGATTCTGTCTCCTAGAAATGGCTGAGAAGGTACACCTACGAAGTCATATCCTCATGGCCGCCTAAATAAGACACAGACAGGGATCCCAATGGACAGGCTGACTTGGAAGGGGAAAGGAGACCTGCAGGGCCTCTAGAAAAGGAATTCTGGGAAAATGAAAAATGCTGAGAGCAGGAGCAATGCTCTTCCCCAGGGAAGAGCCCTCAGTTTGTTAACTGATACCAAATGGTCAGCCCTAGGATCATACACATGCAGGTTATAATGTATAGACTGAACAGATTGTATTTATGTATACTTAAGAATATATATATGTATATATATATACACACATACACATATATACATACAGACACATACATGTATATTATATATACACAAATAGATGTATATTTTATTTATATAACATATATATTTTATACATATACACATATTGTATATTATATATAATAATATGTATATACCACATATATAATATATATCTATGTATATATGTAACATGAATATATGTTAAACATAGTATATATAATACATATATAATATGTACATACTATACATATATAATATACATCTCTTTGTGTATATACACATATATGTAACATAAATATATTCATTATATATTATATGTACACACATTATATATATAAATACATATATAAATATATATAAATAAAATATGTATGTGTATATATGCATATATATATATATATATATATATATAATGTGTGTGTGTATAAAAAAATAAGAGGCGGCCATAAACTGGAGACAGAACAGAAAGAATACATGGGAGAAAGGGAAGGAAGAAATAAAATGATGTAATTGCATTATAACTTTAAAACTTGTAATACGATTTTTAAAAAAGCAAGGTGTAAACTCTATAGCCAATTTGTTTTCTTTCTGGATGACTTGTAGTGAAAGACTAAAACACTCCAAGATGTGGTAAGAGTGAGAGCCAGCACCACACCTTAAGTGGGTGAAGCCACTTGGCACGGGTGTCCGTCTTGCCACACCCCTGAGGAGTAGAGAATACCAGAGCACAACACACCCACAGCTGTGAGGGCTCAGTAGCAACCAAACACTCCCAAAGGCAAAGGGAGGTTTACACAGGCATCTCAGGAAGTAATGGTGGGAAGCCATACCGTGTGGGCAGGATTCGCAGGGCAGGTGAAACATGGGATATTTTAAGAGGGCCCTTCTTTGAAGGTGTGGGGTGTGGCCCAATAGGGTTACCTTTGGACTCCTTTGCCTTCTTTCATTGCTGGTTTTCAAATTAGTGTCTTCCTTAGGCCATCTCTGTACTAAGAATTTCCTAAGTTACTCGATCCTCTAAATGCTCTAAAGGTTTGGAGAGTAGGCTGGGACTTCAATTAGCATCAGGCTAATTGTGGGCTTCTGGTATTTCTAGTAAGCTCAGAGAGCTGCCAAATATTCCTGCCAAGCCTCCCTGGGCCTGGACAGGCCTGAGAACACTTACTCAAGAAAGTGGCTGCCTCAGACAGTAACACACACTCATTCTTTCACAGAAGGAGGGGAAATGCTTCCGAACCGGAGAATGCAGGTTTCCTTTTGTGACAGACGGAAAAATAAGGCCCGGAAATTGCTGGCTTGAGGAAAAGCTCTAGGAAGGCCAGGCAAGGTTTAGAGCAGTCTGTAAGATCACAGAGTCTTGGGGCAGGGAGTTGTAGCTACAAGAACATGAATGCAAGTCATCTGCGGTAGAGCCCACTTCAGTCTGGACCACCGAGAATGTCTAAGCAGCCCCGAGAAGTCAATCATCATCATCGCCCCCTTCAGGGAGCTTGAAGAAGTACAGCCTGTCTGTTTCACAAAGCCATACATGGCAACATGCAGTTCCTTTAAAAACACATCTGACCACACTTGTAAAAAATTCTATTTCATTCTTTTCAAGACTGACTAGCTTTCATAGTGAATCAACTTCTCCAAAAATGAATTGCAAGATTCGTTCATAGCCAGGTGGTGGTGGCACATGCCTTTAATCCCAGCACTCTGGATTCAACGGCAGGGGGATATCTGTGAATTCCAGGCCAGCCTGGTCTACAGATGGAGTTCCAGGACAGCTAGGGCTACACAAAGAAATCCTATCTAAAAAAAAAAAAATCACACATCATTGGTATTTAAGAAGATTTGAAAATCCAAGTCAGTATATTAAATAGTCAACATGTGGGCAGGACCTGGTAGCACACACCTTTCACTGCAGCATTCAGGAGGCGGAGGCAGGTGGTCCCCTGTACATCTGAGGCTAGCCTGGTTTCCATGGTGAGTTTCAGATCAGCCAGAACTGTATAGAAGATCTTGTCTGAAAAGAAAATAAATAAAAACCTTAGCATGTACCAGATTGTGGGTTAAAATGTTTTACATTTGGTGTCTGACCTCGTTAAGGAAAGATCCGATCTCCTTTTAGTTTTGGAATTGACACAAATCACAAGTCACAGCTTCAGAGGGCTGACGTATTCATGAGTGGTCCAGAGGAAGGTTTGCTAGAGGAGGTGGCTCTCTAGTTCAATTTGGCTGTGTAGAGGAATTACTTTTTTTTCCCCCAAGGGACAGTCTCATTCCATGGTTCAGGTTAGCCTTGAACTCATAATCTTCCAGTCGAAGCCTCCTGAGCACTAGAATTACAGGCATGTACCATCAGGGTAGCTGCTGCTATCCTGCTTAGCAGGTTGGTGGAGGACGGCACCAGCAAGAGATTAATCCAGTCTTCGAAGAACAATCACCCAGATTGCCTGCCTAAACCTCACCAAGGCGCCATGGCTCATGAGCATCTCATCAGGACTGAAACAGACCTTCTGTCACCCTTCGACTCTTGTGGACTTCAACTTTCATGTAAGGTGTCTTGTTGGCTGCTTATTACAACCTCAGTCAATCATTTGTTTGAGGCCACCTATGGTTGTTCACTCTGTGCCAGGTGCCTGCTCCGACACTAAATCTACACGGGCCAGAGTGAAGGTGAGTCCAGGGAACCAGCTCAGCCAAGAAGAGCTCAGTACTTCAACATGGGGAGCCAGAGGTCCTTCTGGACACTCATCTGTGAGCCAAAGGATTCAAGACAGTCAAAGGCAGAAGAGTCTCTGACATGAAGAGACACCCATCTAGTGATTACAAAGGCAAGTGGGTGCTCCTATTTGGGGAAATATGGAGGTCTTACTGAGCTAATAATATCTAGCTACTTTATTGGGGGCAAATTTCTCCATGACCGGAGGAAGAGCTTTCAATGAGGATGCTCATGGCAAAGAGAAAGCATAGTGAATCTGAGCAGAAAGGGAAAGCAACTGGGTATCACACTGAGAAGGAACAAGGCACTTGGCAGCTAACTATGGATTCCAGAATCCTAACAGAGCCACTTCTTTGGAGAAGAGGTACCTTCATCTCTGTGGGCTCATCTTTCTCACCTAACCGAAACTGTATTTTTGTTGTGAAGGTTGAATGAAGTAATTAAAGTCATTAAAGTACATTTTATAAATCTAATAAGCAATAGTAATTCACATATTTCTAGGGACCATTTTATGAATTTGAATGTCATCCTTGTGCAAGGGCCATACTAATTTTCTCTGTGTCGTTCCAGTTCTTGTTTTTTTCTTTAGTACACGTGCTGCCGAAGAGAGCACAGTGATTTACATGTTTATAATACCAGGATGGCTTTGTTTTCTTGCGTGTGAGTGTTAGTGGAAACTGAAGCTAGGGTCTTGGCCAGTGCTCTACTAATGAGCTATATCCCCAACCATACTTCTTCTCTGACACTACAATAAAGACATTGTGAGTCTTCAGAAGAAATTTCACGGGCACTTGGCCTTGAAGAATGTGAAGGAGGTCAGTGAATGTTCACTCAGAGAGGATCTAGAGAGACGTGTGAAAGAGTCATCTCATTGGCTGAAAATGTCTCATGTTCTACCGGTAGACAAAAACATAGATGACAGAGCAAGAAGAGGAGAGGGTAAGCACAGCAAGGACTCGGGATCTGAGAACACACGTGCCATATAGAGGAGCTGCCGCTTATGGGAAGATGGTGGGAGTTTTACACTGGCTCTCATGAGGAAAAGCTCACACTTATGCAGCCAACACATAATCACATCATGAATACAGCAGTCTGTATTCAAAGCCATATATATATGTATACACACACACACACACACACACACACACACACATTCTCAAGGCACTCAATCCTTGAGTAATTCTTTGAACTAAGTAACAGCTAAGAAAGCTAAGACAGAATGGCTTAGTGGATGATCTCAAAGATATGGCAGATCAGAAGGCCACAGTTAGATGTTTTTATGTGGAAGGATTGCAGAGGAAAAGACAGATTAGAAAAAAAAGGAAACATTGAAAGTACTTAGGGGAGGATATACAGTTGGGAGACCTAACTGCCAGAGTTAAGACTTGAAGGGTGAAAAGAGAAGGGGGTACTTCAGTAGAAAACCTGAAATTCAATGAACCTTGTGACCAGTTCAATTTGTGAGCAACTTTTTCCTGGGAGTTGGGGGAACGAAATGCCTTTGTGGATTCAATTGGTCTTTCAACTTCTTTGCATAGTTCTATCACATTATCCTTTATGAAAGGGGTGGCTTTGCTGGAGTGACAGCTTGAACTGTCACTAGTATCCATTCAGCAGCTTGAACTGTCACCGGTATCCATTCAGCAGTCCTTAACCCCCAAATTTAGACAACTAGGTATTAGGACTTCAAAAAAAAAAAAAAAAAAAAAAACACCTCAGCCTTGTGTTAAGAGTTTTTTTAACCTTGAAATGGAGGTACTCTTCTTCTAACAACAGATACATTGTTTTTGTCTTCTAGGAGTTTCACTTTGATGTGTCAAAGGAAATGCCAGGAACTCTGGGCGAGAGTCATCACCACGTGAATGCAGGATCAACAGCAGGTGTGGCTGCAGCTTTGGAAGCAGATCTGGTTTTAAGGATAAAAGGATGAATGTTTCAAATGCTTCAGCCTTTGAAAGTCTACATTGCCAGGCGCCCAGGAATAGGAGCTGGACTCTTCTGAGCTGGGTCAGAGAGAGGGAGCTGATCGTGATTAAGAAGCTGAAAGGAACGCTGCCTTCTTTGCCTGGCTTTCGTGAAGCAGGTGGGACACAGATGTCCTTCCTGAACACCTGGCTGGGAGGCTGGCAGCTGCGCTTGAGCTTGAACATTGAGCAATCACCTTCCCTTTTAGAACCTTGCAAATTAAGTCCTGTAAACAGCTGGTCTGGCAATGGCCAGGTGTCTGCAGTAGCCACGATAAGAGTAAACCCATTACATGGCTGTTGTTTCTATATCCTCCACACCATGGCCCCAATGAAATGTTGGTGCATAATCGTGTTCTTAAGTTGAAAGGCTAAGACGCCTGGGTCATGGAGAATTGGCTTACAGCAAAATAGAAGCAGAGTGGGAACAGGTCTTCAGACAATGTTCACAAACTGTGGTGTTCTGGGCAGCAATAACTTTGGAGTTTCTAGGAACAAAATCTTTTTCTGACAATGGACCTCTCTACTCCTTGGAAGCGGTCCCAGTATCCTACTTGGAGGTGGCCATATTGTCAGGATGGAGAACTCTGTTGTATTAAAGGATTAGATGATGCAAGATGAGCAGGTCTTGCCTCATTACCTAATCCTTCCTTCCTGAAGAAAGGAGTCTTCCACCTTCTAAGACTGTAAAGCTTGAAGGATGACATCCTCGGCTCATCACTCAAAGACAATTTCCACAGAGATATGGAATAGTAAATCATATTAAAATCTCTGACTGAGCTATATCAGAAATTAGTCAGCCAGTGTAATGGTGTATGCTTTTGATTTTAGTGCTTGGGAGATAGACAAACGTGGATCTCTGTGAATTTGAGGTTAGCCTGGTCTACACAGTGAGTTCCAGGACAGTCAGAGCTACGTAGTGAGCTCCTGTCTCAGAAAACAAAACAACAACTAAGAAATTAGCTCTAACCTAGTACAGTTAAGTAAACAAATTACTTTGCTCACATTCAAACAAAAGCTCCAATCAGCAGCAGCCCAGTTTAAATTAAAAAAAATAAATAAATAAAATAAAGCACTAGGCAATTTTGTGACAATACGACAAAATACACGAGTGAAATCAACTTAAAGGAAGAGTTTGTTTCAGTTTGTGGTTTCAGACGCTTCATTTAGTGCAAAGCAAGCTGGTTCCATTACTTTGTTCCCGACAGGAGACACAATGGTATGACAATGGAGACCTTGGGCAGAGAGAAGCCCGCTCATTCCATGGTAGGGAAGAGGGGATGAAATGTACCCTTCAGAGACATGCCCCTCGACCTGTTGGAGAAAAGAAGGGGGTCAGAAGAAATAGGAGGGTGGGAAGAGAGAATGTGTGATCAAAATACATACTCTATGTATTCCATATATATATATATATATATATATATATATATATATATATGTAGGAAATAATGAAAACTGTTATTGTTAAATGATAAAAAGCATAAAGTTTTAAATGTAAAGTAAAGAAACAATTTGTAAGTTTTTAACAACAAAAGACCCACTGCTAGTGCCTTCCTTCTCTGTTCTAACATCCTGGAGTCCCTACCGCCTTTAAACAGCACCACCAGCCAGGGGGCCAAGCTTTTGGCACATAGGTTTGGGGAACTCCAGGTCTAAGAAAGAATAAAAATAAACCTCAGTATGAGAAGTTCAAAGAAAAAGCCACTAATACCTCACCACATTTACCACGCCTGGCCATGGCTATTCAGTGATGGTTCATCTAACACCATGAGTTGTCTATAATCCTGGGTTGGTTCAGGGAACCAGGACTATTCTTTTCACAACTTGGATGTTCTCTTTCTTCTTTAGTATTGAATTCTAGGTCGCATGCCTAGAATGGGCATCCTGTGAGACGTGCCCATGTGCCCAACCATGTTTATGGACTCGAAGAGGGAAGCTGGATTCTGTCCGTCTTACTGTCTTGTGCCTTTCAGATTGTTTTCAGGACAGAGAATGAAAAAAAGTGGGATCCTTCACAAACCTCTACCAGATGGGGTTAGGGGCGGAGGGTTCATTGAGAGTCCGGAGCTCTTGTCCATGCTATAGGTCTAAAGGCTAGCTCAGAAAACTATGCCAAGCGGTGCCACTTTCTGTCTCCCTCACAGCTAAATAGATAGTGAGGCCATACAAACGTGTCTTGCTCTTCCTGTTCCTGTTAAAGATACAGTATTTCAAAAGAAGTACTTTGTGTCAATATGACACTAGAACCTAACATGCATAAACATAAAACGAAGAGGAGAGAAAACCGAAAGAACCTTGCTTCTTTGGTAATGACAAATTCTGAGAGATCTGGGGCTGTTTTGAGATATAAATTCTAGCTCCCAAAACCAAAACAAGTATCTTTTATAGTTTTAAATAATTACATTTCTCTGGGCTTGTGCCCATCCAACGGAAAGCAAAAGCTCACTGGCGGTGGCTCGGGACAATGCACACAGCCGCACTCCCATTACCGCCATGTGTGCCTCCGGCCTGCGTGGCTCTGGCCTGCGTGATCTAGCCTCAGCAGGCATCGCTGACACGCTGCAGTTTGTTTTTCCTCGGGATTAGCAGAAAATGTTTGTGGGTGTTTTACGTCACTAGACTAGGAAGCACTGAAAACCTTGTACCGCCTGGTTGATATTTCTGGAAAGAGAACTCTAAATTATTAGAGGAAGGGGGCGGGGCAGTCAGGAAAGAAGAGGATGAGTAAAGACTAAAGAAAGCCCCACCAGGAAAGCCCCACTTGGAAAACTGACTTGATGGCAAATGGGGGCTTTTTTCATGAAATAGCATTCAGCTGCACTTGATGGGGAGACAGAGATACTGCCCCCCCCCACCAGGAAAAAAAAAAAACCTAAAATTAAAAGCGTATTGCGCTCACAAATCTATGCCATACAAACTATCTACTACTTGCTAAATGTTTCATATAATGTATGCTTAAGTCACACATGTTTCCAAAAGATTTGACACATAATACATGCGAAGCAGGGAAATATGTAGCAGAAGAAACTTAGAGAACATTGGAGTTAGAGAAAGTGAAAGTCCAGCGTACCAGAAATAGGGGATATTTTTATTTGAATGCTGTATCCAATCCCGGGCCTCTTAGAAGTTCAGCCAAATGAGGAAGCACGCTTCCCTCCTAACTACCTGGTGAAAGGGAACACACATGCTTGTCTGGAAAGACAGATGACTTCTGCCTACGAACTTCTAGTTGAAATTCCCTCATGCATATTTCTACATAGGAAATATTGTCCTGCAAAATGAGTACTGATCTTTGATAGGAACCAAGGACATCAAATTAAAGCCAAGCTAGTGATACTTGTGTAAGAAGCCCCAATAATAGAGTGGTCAGACGTTGCCTTCTGGTGAGCTCCCTCAACATCATCCACCTCAAAGAATCCACGATGGTTCATCCAGAAAGGATTCAGAGTTGCTGCAAACTCACTTCCACTGGCTGGATTTTGGACTACAAAACAATACAGCCAGGCAGTGGTGGCGCACGCCTTTAATCCCAGCACTTGGGAGGCAGAGGCAGGCAGATTTCTGAGTTCGAGGCCAGCCTGGTCTACAGAGTGAGTTCCAGGACAGCCAGAGCTACACAGAGAAACCCTGTCTCGAAAAACCAAAAAAAAAAAAAAAAAAAAAAAAAACCCAAAAACAAACAAACAAACAAAACAATACAAACAGAACAAAGAGTGTTTTATAAAAACTTAAATTCAGGACCAACAAGATGGCTCAGCAGGCAAAGTACTTGTCACCAAGCCTGATGACCTACCTCAGTTCCATCCCAAGGAACTACAGGGTCACCACACACACTCACACTACAAGGCCATTCACACATATACTCACAAACTAAATTCCTAAACTCATTGTCAACATTTTAAAATGCACATATATGCTGTATACGGATCAAGCTTTCAGGCTACAGTACTTGATAAACTGAAACCAGTTTTAATATGGCCAACCAGTTAGCATTGGGAGGGCCATTTGTGTATCACGGTCAGGGGCAGGAGGCTTCCTACTTTGACATACAGCCTGGTTCCTGGTGTCTTTTGCCTCTGGGAACCTAGATTTAGAAAAATGAGCAGATAACATCCCTTTGGGATTATTTTTGTTTTGTTTCTTTTTGCATTTTGGACTTTTGAGACAGAGCCTCGTGTATCTCAAGCTGGCTTCAAACTCCTTGTACCTAAGGGTAGACTTGAACTTACGTTGTTCTGTCCTCACCTCCAACGTGCTAGGATTACGGGCCTGTGCCATCACACCCAGCAGGACTCCTTTTGAACATACATTGTTTCACTTGCACTAAATCTAGGCAGCAGTCCATTTAGCATTGTGCTCTCTCTCACATGGTACTTTAAAGGCCAGATAATTGATTCCATGAATCAAAAAGCAGGTCATGAAATAGCATCCTCGGTGGCGATCTGATACAGCTGGGCACCAATGAAGCAATTGTCTTGGAGAAGTCATGTGTTTCAGCTCGAGGGGCTTTGGAACTCCCACTCCTTCTGAAGCCCAAGGTGGCTGGCACACAGTCAAGGCAGCGCAGCCCGTGATCCTTCTCTTCCGTTCCCAGGCCTCACTGTTCTGACAGTGCCGGGCACTGTCCTGAGGCATTCACCTGAATGTTCCCAGTAGTGGTGATGGCATTTTACTGGTCCGTGTGTACTCTCACAAGTTTTTCCCATCCTCCTCCCAACCCCAAAATAGCGATTCCACCTGTAAGCTTGTGGGAGGACAGGTGGGCATTCCATTAACGGATGGCCTAGGAGCAGGAGGTGTCAGCTACTTCATACACTTAACTCCAAATTTAGTCTTGGCCTTCTTAGCAAGTGTTAGAGCGCCCCAACCAAGTGGCCTCTGGCACAAAGATATGGCGCTTACCCACTACACTATTTTTGCTGATAGCAAAAAGGTGTTATCTCTGGCTTAAGCCGACTGTGCCAGGTACTGTTGGCTGCATGATCAGTAGCAGCCCCTCTCTCTTGTTCATGGTTTTCTAGGTCAGAATCTGGGAGCTAAAAGCTCTTGCTCAGTTGTTTATGTGGTTACAGAAAGATGATGGCTAGAGATGCCATTATGTGACTAGACATCCAGGTAGGCCCATTCCTGCAGCCACAGAAGTCTTTTGGAGCACTGATTCCAGGACAGACGCAAAGCGCCTCACGTATGTTTGTCTCAGATCAGTTAAGACTCCCTTTTGGAATCTACCTTTCCAAGAGGAAGCACTGAAGTAAGAAGCCAGCAGAAGATTCAGGACATTAGCTGGGTGTGGTGGCACGCACCGATAATCTCATCATTTGGGGGTCTTAGACGAGAACGTTGCCTTGACTTCAAGGGCAGCCTGGTGGACATAGTGAGATGCTGTCTGAAAATGAAGAGGGGAAGGAAGATGAAGAAGAAAGAATCATGAGAAGGAGGAGAAAGAAGAATATAAGCAGGAGGGGAACAAAAAGGAGCATTTAATAACTAAGCTTCAGAAGTCCTATGCCGTAATGTGTGTAGTTAAGGCCACTGCAAGCACACTCTGGTATCAGTAGATGAAGCACAGCCTTACTTCCAATCGGGCAAGGGGAAAACTTGTAGGCATGTTCTAAACCTTTGACAGATTCTGTGTGATGCCTCCACATCTGGCCCTCCTCAAAGACAGATCTGGACTCCAATATCACGTAGCTCATTTTAATGAAAGGTGAGACGGTAGATGACATCTGCCACTTCAGTTGACCTGTTGCTTTTTACTGCCTGTAGGCATCTTCCTTTCCCTCAGCTGGCCCAGGCTTTCTATTTCTCATTTCTATTCCTGTAGGCTCTCTCTGTCCCTCTCTCTCCTATCCTCAACCCCAACTTTCCTTTTGTGTCCACATTTCCATAGGCACACAACTCAACTCAGATATCACCAACCAGTTGCCCTGACATAGCCCGTCTTAGACGGAGGACTTTCTCTGAATTTCGGATCCGCATTCCCAAAGGTGAGAGTCATCTTGATTCAGAAAGAGAGGACATATGAGCTTCTCAGGTAGTCCATGTTGAGCTCACTCCTTGAAAAGAGGCATGGAAATTTAGCAAAGCAAACCTGGGCAATAGATGTACAATGTCTCCTTTAAGTTAGGGTTCAGCTGATGCAGAGCAGTTCCCTCCTAAACACCACTTCCACTGTTACTTTTTGTTTTTTCTATCCCCTTAGACAAGAGGTTTGGTCTTCAGTCCATCTATAAAGGACTTTCTGAATCTACATCGGAGGGTTTTTCACATCATCATGTTTAAGCATCCTTCCTTCTTGTGCAAAGCTCACTCATTCCTGACACAATTCTTACCAGAACACAGGATTTCTAGTCATGTTAAACTATTTCAAATATTACTTCCTCCAGAGAAATAATTGCAAACAGATGGTCAGTCTGATGATTGGACTTACATAGTTTGACCTTATAGCAGAATCCTGTTCAGTAGGGCCCGCCCTCCTGGTACCGCTTCCACTATCAGTCACAGAAACTCACGGCTGTCTCCCTACGACAAGGGCCCCACTTCCTATTCCTTCATACCTTTCCTTTATATTTTTAATTTTGCATTCAAAGAGCAATAAACACAAAACTAACTAAGCTAATGTAATCTAGCACTGGCCCAGCTGGGTATAGCTAGGTTTTATTTAGTCACAGACGTTCACAGGATTCAAGGGTCATGGGTGCTTCCTTAGCTGCTACCACCAGATCAAAACCCTTGATGCAGGTGAGTCCCAATTATGAAGACAAAGGACACACTAGCACTGTCTGTGCCAGGCCAAGGGAAGGAATGCCTGTTTTCTGGTGGGATAGAGGGACAGCCCTAACAAGGACGAACAAGAGCATACAGGCACTTAATAGTCACCTTTCCAATGGAAACAAAGAGTCCACGTAAGAACACTGGAGATGTATTTGTTTTAGAATCAACAGATTAGCAGAGTCCCAAACAAGAAAAAAAAAAAAACAAAACAAAAAAGCAAAACAAAATTCCAGTTCTATAAAAAGTTCTAAAATAATCTCTGGGACAAAGCAAGGCTTTGAGTTCAATTATGACTTGTAGGCATATCAGTGGTCCTGCCTCGGAGTGTGTAAGAAGACACTAGCAACACAGTTGCTCTTCAATTTTGTTTTCAGTCACCACACTGTGATCTGCTACCATCCAGTCCAAAGACTCAAACTGTTTATCTTCCGTAATTTGGAGATGTTTTTAGACTAAAACATTTCCTTAGCCCTTCATAATCTTTTGAGTGAGAGTAAAGAGGACAAAATATTCCCTCCATTTTTCCTTCTTTTCTAATTTTTTTAAATTTTTAAATATTTTTATTTTTTCACTTGTATTCCTTCCCTCTTTATCAATGAAATGAGTCTTCTTTTCAAGCAGAGCTTTACAAGGGACCCAGCTGAATAAAAGTGAAGACCTCGTGGTTTGTAGGACTTGGAGCAGCTGTTGAAATTAAGGGAGATTATCTGTGCTTTCGCTGTGAGCCTGAAGGCACGCCTGAGTTCAACTCTAACCCAGTTCATTGTGCTATGACACCTCTGATTTGTCTCTAAAGATGGACAGATGTCACATACTCAGCAGTCTGAGGACTGCTTCCCTTTTCTAAAAGCAGAACATTTTAAACACTGTGATATTGTGTTATAAGTGGTTATTGCTTATTTCCTGGGATATCTTTTGTTTTTTTCTTTCCATGGCTTATCTCCTCAGTGTAAAGAGATCAGTTAGTGTATTCTTGTCTCTCTTTGTTATTTTAAAAACATAACTCATTGGCCCCGTCTACTATTTCAGTTTTGGAATGGAGCTTTGGAATACTCCTCACTCATTGGTTTAATGAGAACTTTCCAAGAGCGTTGTCATTGAAATAGATTTGTTCCACTTCTCCCTTAACACAAGTCATGCACTCCCATGTAAGCAAGCCACCAGGGAAAAGAGATACCTATGCTAAATAAAATTAAGGCTCCACCGAGCATGCTCAAGGCTACTGAGATGATACGGTGAGGCAGAAGCAAGAAGACTGGGATCCAGGGTGGGAGTCACTGTTGGTTATGATCCCTAAGACTCATTTATCCTAGTAAATAGCATTACCTTTTTAGTTGCTCAGGCCCGGACCAGAGTTAGAAGGTTCTTCTTCAACTTTCTAAGCACATCTTGTATCTAATCCTTCAGCAAGTCCGTAAGTTCTATCTCAACAGTAAACACAAAGTCCAGCTGCTTTTCCCCTCTTCCCACAGCGCCCTTTATCTAAATCATCAACCTCCAACTTCTCTTTCTCTTTCCATCTTTCCCCTCACAGTGGCCAGAGAGAAACGTCAAAAACCAGTCAGATTGGTCTGCTCTACGACTCGTCAGAGAATTTTTCCACTTCACTTACAGTGAAGGGCCTGATGCCAGCCACCTATGCAGAGTCCTCCTCCTGCCAATGACTTCAATGACTTCCTTGCTGTACCATTTTCATTCCATTAACTTCCTGTGTCTCTGCTGCCAGTCTGTTCTTCTTATCTACCACCCTGCTCTAACTTTATGCCCTAATTATTGTTGTCAGTAGCACAGATCAATATTAAGGGTATTAAAAGTAACTTTAAAAGAGCTATGTATTGTCTAGTTTCCCCACCAAGTTATAAGCTCGGTGAAATCAAATGTTTAAAAGAAACCCCCAGTCAACAGTAAGTACTCAGAATGAATGGACTGGTCTTTTATCCAGTACACAATTAGTGGCATACAGCTAAAAGTTATTAATTTAAAGGAGTAGGTCAGACTGTGGAGAGTTTGAGAGAAAATAGTAATAAAAAAATTAACTTAATTAATTGTCCTCTTGGCACCATTAGTAGCTGGGCTTTCCATCACTAGCATTTCCAGCTGAAGAATCACACACTCCCTTCGTGGGTGACTAAAGCCTGCCACCAGGCTGAGTCACAAGGACATGCTGCGGAGCCAGTTTTGCAGTAGTGTACCCTGAATGACTCAAAGTGCCAATGACAATGTCAGTTTTATGTCCCAGGAACTCCACCTGGACATCCATAGTCAACTCTCGGCTGTCTTCAAGTTCATCTTGCTTGACTTGGTGAACTAGAAATTGTTTGTTCCCTGTACAAGATTCCTGCTGTATCTTTTCCAACCACTTAGGCTGTGACTAATTTGAATGTTAACATTTTTTAAGTGAAAACTCTTTGATACTAAATAAAACCATTTGAAGAGGCTTTAAATGTCTGGATATAATATTTATTTTTCAGGGAAAAAAAAGGCAACTTAAGACTTGCTAATCATAAACTAAATATACATGATTTTAATTGAGTGTCAGTAGTCCAAATCTATTATTTTGGTACAAAAGCATCTTTCAGAATGCTGCGCCTGATAGCATGCTGTTTGAATTTATGCCTCACGTATTAATGAGCCATATGGTAAACTTACAAGGCATAAAAATGTCCTCCCCTTCTTGCGTTACAGGAGATGGGTAAGATGCCAATATGATAAAGCAGGCAGGAGTTTTTTTAAATTATCCCATATTACCCTTATTGGTATTTTTGAGAAAATACCTTAATTTTTCACATTTTCATTGATAAAACACTCTCACTGTCCTCACAAAGGATTTAGAGATCTATCTTGGCACTAACAGGTCAGATAAAAATCTCTTCCATAAAAGAGCCAAAGACTTAGTTCTTCTAAACATCCTCAGGGAAACAGAAAGAGGGGGAAGAAAAATCTTCATCAGGTTAAGAACAAGGAGCACACCTGGCCTTAGGCGATCGATGATGTGTTGTTGGTTGTCCATAAACTTTCAGTTTAGGATTCACCAGGGAAGGCATTCAGTTCATTGACAGAGAGGAGGTGAGGAGCTTGAGATGCCCAGGCATCAGGCAGTAGTTTACCCTTTCCCCCAATCCTGTCCAACAGGCTTGCTGGTTCCTGGAGTATCTATCTGTTCTTAGACATTACAGACATTCGACCATGACTGCAAAGTGGACAAAGAGAAGGCCATGCGAAGTTCCTTGAGAGTCGACAGAGATCTGTACATGTGGTGGTAAACAGAGAAGACACAGCAAGGCCAAGGATGCTTGCCTACCATGTGCGCCTTGAAGAATGAGCAGGTGGCACCACAGTGCCATTTCAGAAGTGGGACTCGAAGGCAAGGAGGGAACCAAGATGCACTCCCCTGTCTGACACCTTAGCTACTCACTATTCGTGTCAATTAAAATCAGACAAGGTTCTCATCGGTTCTCGGTTACACATTGCTCAGTTGACGACGCTGAAGCAGACAAATAACATCTCACCCATCAGCACAGACAGTTCTACTGGACACCATCACCGGCTGAACAATAGCAAAGACAAATCAACAGAGGAGCAGAAACACGTGAGCAAATGTTTGTGGAAATGTGCAGGTGGTTAATTCTGGCCTGAGGGCAAGATACCAGGAGAGGGAGAGTGACAGGTGACAAAGCAGGAAGCAGGAGCCACCCGAGGCACATTATGCGCAGTCAACTTCCTTGAGTGATACCACAACATTCAGAAAGGTTTGAGTTCTGGCAAATTCTGCCTCCTTATTAATAAGTCATCATTACAGTATTAGAAAGCAGCGAGGCTGAGCGTTTCAACAAACATCTTTTCCAGTGTTCATCAACTGTGTTTATGAAAATGTACATATCATGGTAATGGAGGCAATTTACCACATCATGAATTAATTATTTTTCTTTAAAAAAAAAATGAGGTTGAAGTTTTATTTGGGCATTTTATTTCTCTCTTACTTTTTATACATAAAACAAAACAAAACAAAACAAAACAAAACAAAACCTGTGCAACCTTTTACACTTAGGAAGACTGCTTAGTCTTTTTGTTTTGTTTTTTGTTTTCTCCAATACTTTGTTGGTTCTACAACACAAAGATTGGTGTAGCCTAGTGCTCACTACAGGAATACATACCCAGAGCACTGAGGATGTAGTGATGGTGTCAGGTAAGTGCTGTCCAATCTCAATCCCGTCCAGCATCTTTGTCCTCAAGTGGTTGAACACTATTACAGTGACACCATTTAAAATGTGTACATTTAAAATATAGAGAATTATACAGAAGAGGTACAGCTCTTCCGCATCCCTCAGGCTCCAGAGCAAGGACACGTATGAAAGATAGGCACTGACCACTGGTCACTAAGCTGTGTGTTTCTGATTGAGGAACTCAGTCTCTTCACCCTGTTCGCTCATCTATCATGGATGTTAAAATGGCTTCTCTAGAGATGCTGTGGAGACTGGGCTGGACAAAGCGGATGTATGAAGTGTGCTAAGTAAGGTCAGTGTTTGTGTTTGTAGAAGACGGCAGGGGAGGTAAGAGTGGGAATCTGGCAGGTTGGCTAGTTCTGTTACAAGTTTCCCAAGGTAGGTCCATGTAATTTACAGTATCTTTTAAAAGATGATGGAACTTGCGAGTCTCTAAAACCTGCTCAGTGACACACATACTTGCATGGCTTTCTTGGAGTGAGTGTTTACCGTGGCACGTCCCTAGTCACAATACAGCAACAGGAGCGCCCTCGAGCACTCGGCACGCAGTTCGGGTTTAGTGCTCTATGCACTCTAAAGAATTTTCAAAACTTCCAGCACTTCAACCACTGTGAGACCCCAGCAGCAGAGAGATCTGTGACGACTCCGAACACGTTCAAAGTCTTGTAGCTAAGAGTTCACAAGTCTAGACAAAAACGTGCTGAGACCCAACCCCATTCTTCCTATTCCTCTGAATACGGTTTCTTCTACACAGGTTCCAATGACATCTTTTATTAATTTCTAATGCTTCCTGATGCCATTCCCCATGAGAATTTTATTAAATAGAAATACGCAATAAAACTTTCTGTGCTCCTTTTAAAATTTGTATTCTAATTCCTTGATGAAATACCGTTCCAAAGTAAATATTCTTAAAATATGTTAACCTCTGCCAACTCACTCGGAAAACCCACGGCAGCAGGTGTACATATGTTTTGTAAATGCAACAAACCACAAGGTTTCATGTTAAGCAGTAGAAAACGATCAGAAAGTATAAAATGACAAGAATAGCCAACAAGTTACCCTTCTGATTAACCAAGTTTAAACCTTTCTCAGAAACCAAACTCAGGTTGTCATACTTAAGAGCAAGCACCTTTACCCACCCAGCCATTCTCTGGTCCCTAAAACGGTCTTACAGTCTCAATGTTATGAAACACCAAGCTTGCCGTATTATTGTCATGTTATTACACAGATTGAAACTTCTGTTTTTATCGCTTTGTTTTCCAGCTTCACCTACATAGCACACCGTCCGCCCTGTGCCTGATCAATGTTCTGTCTCTGTGATAGGACTCAGCAGAGCCGTCTGAATCGTCAGCAACAGCAGCAATAGACTTAGTTGATGTCATCGTTCAGGTCTCGATTCCTGCCAGTGCCTACACGTCAGCTGTATTGATCTTAGAGGTGTCTTCAAATTCTGACAGAAGCTCTCAGGAGAAAAGTAGTCAGTTTGTGATAAATTGTTGGTTTGATTTAACTACTATTATCTTAATAATAATTCATAACATGGAGTTGATACTTTAGGAAAAAGTTCAATCATCTCCAATATATCATGAGGAATAAATAAAATATGTAGCATCATGAAATGTTTTTTTTTTTATTCTTCCAGCTCAGAATATCAGTCTCTAGTGGAAATAAAATCATACTTCTCTTTCTAAATGTAACTGAGATAGATATAATTTTGTTAGCCCCTGATGAACCACACCTCCTGGTAATCACACATTTATGTATGTCCCCCATGGTGAGCTTAGGCTTGACAGTGTGAGCAGCAATAGGTTAGCAAGGGCTTATGTCCTAGGCCTTTGTGTCTTGATTCCCATACATTTAGAGCTCTTTGGTTTTAGGCAGCCAAGGAGCTACATAGAGAAGCGTAAGTAGAACCCAATAATCTATTTCTCTTTTTCTGTCTTAAATCCAGTGATAGCCCTGAACTACATGGAATTACTCAAAGACAGTACCCTTAGCATATCATTCAAACTTAGTCTAAACACTATCTGCTCATACTTGGTAACTATTGAATAATGCCAACACACTTTCAGTTTACATGAGTAGAATTTAGTGATACTAGAAACTGAAACTGATTTTTATTAGTGTGTATATATTTAATAATTCATTAACATAACTTAAAAGTCATTACACATTGATATTAATAGCTTCTCATTAATATTTTCCTGCTAATAAAATCTGTATTTCCAAAGTGTAAAGAGTGGGGACAGGGTGTTTTCTCATATTTATTGTAAAACTCTGACTTAACAGAAACTTACTAACTTTAACAAAACTCTGGCTTACCCTATTCTCTTATTTACTTCTTCATTCGATCTTTTGTTATAGGTTTGTCTCAAAGAACTCTATACCCATAAAACCAAAAATTCTCACAAAATCTAATGTCTTTGTAATGTTATGAAAAAATAGCTTTTACTCGATGGATTCATTTATTTTAAAAACCTTCCATTAAGGATGGCAACAGCATTAACTCTGGGAAGAAACCTGGGTCCCATGAAGGCTTCAGCAGAGCACAGCCCACTCTCATCTCAGACACTCATAGCCAGGGTTCTCTTCTGAGCGTTCTCCAGTCTCGTGGGAGAGGACTATCATGCCAATTGTCTTTTTAAGTATAACACCCAGAGCCACCACCTAGCCTCCGTGTGCCCCCTTGTTCCAGTTTCACATAGCTAGGGAGACTTTCCTTCTACCACAAACACCCAAGCTCTTTACTCAAAATCTGTATCGAATCCATCTCCAGCTCAGAAAGAAGCATTCACACTTCCAGTCTAATTTAGGTCTCCATTTTCCTGAGGCTTCAGATTCACAGAAGGAAGACGCATCCGTTCCCCTACAATCAGCTAGTGCTTCCCTTCCACAAGTGCGTGGACATAACCCTGACCTAACAACTGCTGCCGGTGTCTTACTCAAAGTCCAAGTTAGAGAAAGCTCACCATGATCTCGTTATTAAATAACCACAGACGTAATACTAATAGCATTGCCCAAAGCCAAACTAGAGACATAAACAATGTAGTCTGTACTCTCCGACCATAATGAGAGCAAAGACAAAGCAACATTAAATGTTTTTCATGTTACCACAGGACTTTAAGGACCTTAGTGGCATTTATGTATAAAATGTAACATAGAACCTGGTGGGATAGGATTCAATAGAACAAAATCGGAACAGGACAGAATATAGCTCATGGCTGAGTTCAAAGTAAGTTCTACCATTTCCTACCATTGGATGTGGGGTGTTTATTTAAGCATATATCTGCTCAGTGTTCCCATCTGTAAAACGGGCATATTATTTTGCACCACAGTATTATGGGAATTAGGTGGGTTGATATTTTAAGGGTTAATATCTTGGGTATATACTATGCAGTAATAATATTTGTTAAACGAATATAAAAAAAATGTGTGTTAGGTTATAATAAAATTGTGGAAAAGCACAAAGCTACAGGAGACAAGAAAGTCTTGAGTGGGCACAACATACAAATCTAAGCAAAGAACCATGTGTGGTGTGGTGGGGGAGATATTCTTGGGTGGAAAACACGGCATGTGAGCACTGGCTTTAAGTCTGTCCTTCCACAGTCTGGAGGAAGATGGGAGAACATTTAAAAAAAGGAGAAAGTTGTGATACCTTATGTAAGTGTCTTTGTCCTCCAGTTCTCTTTATCAGGACCCATATGTTTGAAAAATGATGCCTGGCCGTGATAAAAACAGATGCCCTTGCAGGAAACGGAGCACAGCTAGCTAAAAGGACTGTTGGGCAATTCAGTTTATTAATGACATGTTCAATATAGTAACCATTTACAGATGATCATTAAAATATAGCCCCAACAGTCATTTCTTTGGGTTGTTCTTGTTTTCAAGTTTCATCTCCGAAATCTCTTTAAACAGTATAGCCAGCTGGGCTGAAGGCAAACTACATCTGGGCAATTGTTCAACCCTAGATGAGGAGAAACAGGGGAGACCATATGGCTTAGAGAGCTCGGTTATTTGTTGAAGTGTCGTACAAAGAAGATGCCTACACTAACCCTTTGGGCCATGATACGATGGTCTGGAATGGTTATGCCTGGCTAAGGCAGCTGGGTAAATATTTTAACCTGACAGCCTTGACATGGCATGAGACCTTCCCTGAGGATGGTCCCTTTGTGACAAGTCCACCTGAACTCGGACTGAATGGAAGCCGTCACAAAGACGGAGGTCGACTATATTCAACTTAGATCTCATTGTCAGTGAAAGGGCCAGAGGCCCTACAGGGAAATGCTATACTGTTAATATAGAAATACAGGAATACAGGAAGTCCAGAATGAGATCTTTAAAGAGACTTAAAGTATCATGAGTCAAAAAAGATTGTCTTAAGGGAGGCAGTGTGTTATAATTAGTCTATAGATGAAACAACTAAAGTGACAGAGAGAGAGAGAGAGAGAGAGAGAGAGAGAGAGAGAGAGAGAGAGAGGGAGAGAGAGCACGCACACGCGTGTGGGGGGGGTGGGTAGATTATGTAACTAGGTTCATGTAGTTAGTCAAGGACAAGAGGAAGCCAACAGCCTGACTCAGGTGTTACATAGTGTTCTTGGTACTGGCTCACCTGGAGCAGTCTCCATCTTCATTTTCGTTATTGGAGAATATAACCTATTTCACAAGTCAAGCGTCAGATGTGGACACAAGAACTGTGTCTGACAGAGCTAAGCACCAATTACCTGGAAGGCGAATCACTTGACTTGCGATCCGAGAAGCTGAGTCTGTGGGCCTGTTGTCAGGACAGACTGAACATTCCAAAGCAAAGCCTAACAATCTTAGAAATTACTTTCCTCGGACTTCCTGGTGATTCACACAGTGCTACCCGGCTCCTGGTTTAGAGAGATGAACAACAGGTTTGTTGACATTGCGTTTCAAAGAGTATCAGTCACAGGGGTTCATTGAAGGGCAAGTTGTTTTGGTTTTCTTTTTTCTTTCCTTTTTAAATGACATATTTCTATGTCGCGTGCCCATTCAGATCTGTGTGTGGGTACAGCCCTAGGAAGGCTGGCACTGGAGTGAAACCCATGGGGCAATGATGTTGCGCACAGCGCAGGTGGCGGCCACGATGTCTATTATTAGACTCATGAGCTGTAGTCAGAAGTTCTGTTGCAAAAAGGCAGGATGGAAGACCAGTTTCCCTGACACAGTGCAGAGGCATGCTATAAACACTTGCTCGAACGAACAGCCTTAGCGGCTACCACAATCAGCAGAAAAAAAGAAAATGAGAGGAGGTTTTCCACAACAAAGGAAGCATTGTTCTTTCTCCTGAGGTCATCTTCAAATTCATCCTTTGTTGGACAGCATGCTTAGGCTCCGCCACGGAACTGCAGTGTCCCACCCAGCATTCTCCCTGTGGGCCAAAGCGATGGAATCAATTGATCCACAGTGAACTGTTTCTTCTGATTGAAGAACCCACTTCTTTAGTTCTATAGCAAGGATTCTCCAAAGAACAGTGAGGTACCACGGACCACGCTAAGAGTAGGTAGACAGGGGCAGGTCTCACTCTTTCAAAGGCTGTCACTCTGTCTTACCTAGCACGGGACAACCACCTCCAGGCTCCCATTTCTTCATCTTACTGGTGGGGCTCCCTGTCCTGGGTCTCGTTGATGACTACCATATACAAACCTACAGCCCTTCCAGGAGAGTGCTTGTCTGTTTACCTTCAAGGTATGGAAAGATAAAACCTGCTTGCCCAGAGAAATTAAGAGCTTGCCTGAAAATATATCTTGGTTGTGCAACAGAGAAGGAGAGTGCCAGACAACTGTCTGGTTTTCTGTAAAGTCAGAGGGGGAATTTCGTGAATAAGAGTAGCAGGGAATTTGGGTAAGCCCTCCTGCCCTGCCCGGGGAGGGGAGGCTTCTACAAAAGCTCTCTCTCTCTCGACACCTACTTCCTCCCCCAGCTGACCATTACTCATCTTTTCCATGTCATCAAGGTGTGCCGAGACTGCTTTTTGCCATCTTGGTATCAAAGTACATGTGATCTAAAAATATGTGTTAAGTCAACAGAGATGCCTTGCTTCAGCGGTATGGTACGGACTACATCAAATTAAGGATATAATAATTTAGTAAGCTCTAGCCAGTCCTAGACAAGGAGGATATAAACCTGACTAGACATGGCCCCAGGCTTCAAGGGAATCCACACTTTGGCAGGAGCCTGACAGATAAATAGGCAACACAAGTTCTATAGAACACTGGAAGAAAATGGAGGAGGAGACGCAGAATTTGCCTACAGTACTCAGCTCTGTTTACGACATTCCTCGTGCTTATTTTTTAAAGAGAAATCCTCAAGCAAGAGCAGTCTGTGGTTCCCTAGAGGGCAAGCCACACCCTACGCCTTACCTGCTCAGGTAAGAAGGTGGGGTTCTGACTGATCCGATTTAGTATTAAGACCCTAAAGCCAGTTTCTGGAAGAGCGTCTTGCAAATAAGGTGCACAACTGTTCCAGTGCCTGATGAGTACATGAAGTAGTCAATGGACACGCTGGGGAAGGAAAGCGCCTCCTACAACGTCTTTTATTTTTCCTGCTGTGGGATGTGCTCAGACGACTTTCCCTTGGTCAGGGGACTTTTGGGCTGACTAGATGATGCCACAAAGTTTAAAGGAGCAAAGCAGGAATTTTGATAAGGAAAAAATATAGCATTATGACGCTAACAACAAAAATCACATTTTTTTTTTTTTTAAAAAACATGTGTGAAAACACCATCTGACCAGAGGCTCGAATTTTAAATGTCATTGTCTCGGCTTTCTGCAGGCCTTTCTAATTAGCCGGCCCTTTGTAAAACTGTAATCACACCCCACTTCGAAGGGCAGAATCCTGTCTCTTACAGCATGGGCACAAAATGGTTTTTCTTATGGTTTCTCTGTCCAGTTATAATATTTTCCTTGTATTTCAGATTTTAATCATTTAAAAACTAAATCTGGATACCCTGGGAAGCCAAAGGCCACTGCAATCAGGGAAGCAGGCAGGCTAACTGCAGATCTTCACCTCCCCCCCCCCCCGACCCCCACTCCCTCCAAAGCTATCTCCAGTCTCATCCCCAGGTCTGCAGCAGACAGCTGCTGCTGCCGCCGCCGCTCCTCACTCTCTGCCTTGATTCCCATGGGAATAAGCAGATCCCCATGGAACATCCTGCTTCCCTCCCACCTGTGGACACCCTCAGATTCCTCTCATAGCCTATCCTCATTCCCAAGTGTCAGCTCCCAATATCTCGAAACAAGTTTTACTGGGAACCCCCAGTGACCACACCTAGCAGGATACCTTAACAAATTCCCTACCAGACAGCATACAGTTACCACGCCCTCCTAGGAATCAGAGAGGGCAACAGAAACCAAAGAACAAAACAACCACCGGAAAAAGACAAGACCAGCTCTCAGCACTTTGGATTACAATCTTCCCAAACCCAAATGCCTAAACACCAGTGTGAAAACATACTAACAGCCAGAACAGTATGTCTCCACTTGAGCTCGGCAACCCTACTACAGTATGGTCTGAGAACTGTAACACAGCTGAAACACGGGACAAAGCTTCTAAGAGAGCCACCATGAATAGAAGAGAGGTCCTGAAAGAGGAAATTAGGTTTCCTTAAAGAAACCTATGAACTACAAACAATAGAAGGAGATGAATAAAACAGTTCCAGATCTGAAAGCAGAAATAGAATTAGAACAAAGAAAACCCAACTTGAGAGAAATATGGAAGTAAAAAGCTTAGGAACTTGAACAGGAACCTCAGAAGCAAACCTTACCAAAAGAACGCAAGAGATGGAAGAGAGAATCTCAGATATTGAAGACAAGACAGAAAAAATGGATGTCTCAGTCAAAGATGCTAAATCTAAACCGTCCCCAGCACAAAACATTCAGGAAAATTTGGAAAGGATGAAAAGACCAAATCTAGGAATAATAGGAACAGAGAAAGAAGAAGAAACCCAAGAATATTTTCACAGAAAATATTTGCACAGAAAATATTTTCAACAAAATCATAGAAGAAAATTTCCCTAACCTAATGAAGGAGAGGCTTCTCAAGGTGCAAAAAGCATAAAGACTACCAAATAGTGTAGGCTAGAAAAGAAATTTGCCTCAAAACACAATAATCAAAGCACTCACTGAACAGAACAAAGAAAAAATATTAAAAGCTAGAAGGACTAAAAGACCAAGTAACATAAACAGGCAGATTAGACACTGCTTTTCAATGGAGAGGCCAGAAAGGCCTAGATAGGTGCTCTGAAGACTCTAGGAGACCACAAATGCCAATCACAATGCTATACCCAGCAAAGCTTCCAATCACAATAGATGGAGAAAATAAGATATTCCATGATAAAACCAAACTTAAGGAATATATGTCTATAACTCCAGGCCTACAGAAGGTACTAAACAGAAAATTCCAACCTAAATATGCTTACCACACTCAAAAAAAAAAAA
>JADRCD010235713.1:10954-32559 GCA_019843815.1 Montemys delectorum
AGAAAGAAAGAAAGAAAGAAAGAAAGAAAGAAAGAAAGAAAGAACGAACGAACAAGTCACAAACCTGGCATTACAAACCTGGGAGATATTACATTTTTATAATGTTTAGATATCAAAAAGGAAGGTGTGTTTTGTTTTCCTTTTATTGAGAATACTTAAAAACTGACTTAGAAATAGCTGTATTTAAATGAAATAAAAGTATTTATTGTTGGGCACACATGTGTGACTGTAATCTCAGCTACTCAGGAGGCTGAAGGACCTCACCTGGAAGACTTGTAAATTTGAGGTCAGTTGGGCAACTTATACTAGTAACAGAGGCACCCCCAAAACTGCAAACATCTTGCAGTTCTACTTCCAATACCTTTGATACTTTGTTCTCAGGAGTTCCACCTTCCTAGGCTAAAAGAGGCCTTGTAGTCAACTGCACTAGGACCTAAGGCTGTCATTCAACTGTCCTTTGGGCCAGTCACCAAATAGAACTCTCAAGGAGCTGGCTAGTTATCATTGGAACTCAAAAGTTACATGTTAATATAATATGCTACAATGACTGAGCATATTATATATCACTGAGCACGCTGACTCCAAATTACCTTTGTACAGTAGGTGGGCAGGAACATGCAGAAGCAGAAGCCTAGGCCAAACTAATCAGACAACATCAACTATTTTCCAAAAGCCTCATCTCATGGTATTTTCATTATTCATTGGATACCTGTTGCCAAGCATTCAACCACTAAACACCAGACTTTGTGCCTTCATGTTGTTCTTATTGTTACCTATTATACTAAAATCTTCCAGCAGAAATTAAACATGGATTAAACTCAAATAAATTAGACTAGAGAAGAAAATATGTAACAGGAATGAATTGAAGAGAACAGATGTGGAAGAGAACATAAGTGACAAGAAGCTTCCATCCATTTCTCAGCTTATGGATGGCGGGAAAGAACAGAAAAAAATGGACGTTCTACTGATAACGGTTGTAGAAATAACGTTCTTGCTGCAATACTGAATAAAGACTACCCTTTCGTGTAGAGATATTAGTACAGCATCACATAATCCCTAGTTGTTTAATTACATTACAGGAATTTCTTAAACTATGAAACTACATTACCAGTAGTACAAATAAACAAACAAACAAAGGAAGAGAGAGTTCGGACATAATGTTGCCCTCTTATGTACAGGGGGAAAGGAAGGTTTCTGCATGCTTTAGAAAATGTCTCACAAAAGCTTTCCCTATCCATATAATATAGAACACAACTAAGAGGACAAAAGAAATGAATAACACGTGAGGAGATGGTAACAAATACCCTCCACTGAGGAGCAGCAGGACCATCCAAACAACCAGGAAGTGTTCCAAGTGAGATCTTAAGTATTATAGTCCTTCAATAGTACAGAAATCAGAGTAGGAATTAATAGTAGATTGCATGAAAGGACAGTATCTGCAATCTCTACATTCTGAGACAGAGGCAGAAAGATCAAACTTTGGAACCAGCCTCCACTGGCTACACAGAGAGCTAGAGGTAGTCCAGGCTGTATACCTGGCCCTGTGTCAGAAACAATCATTTAAGTTTCCCAGTCTAAAATTCCTGAGGATGAGATTCCTACTGCTATTTGAAACTGACAATGTAGAGCAGGCTGGTCCCAAATTCACATTCCTATTTGCTGGAATTAAAGGTGTGCACTGCTACAGCCTGAAAAGAAATTGTTTATGGAAATAAGTTGTGTTGAGTGTTTTAATGGTTCTTGAAAATGTGAACCTTTCCCTTCCCTTTTTAAGGACTTGTATGTTTTTCCAACATAGAGACTAATATAAATGCCCTTGCTTAAATCACCATCTGAATTGCCTATCTATTTTTAAAGTCCCCATCTCTACTGTCTGGATCCTTGGATTTGCTACTTCTTGGATATGAAAAACACAGTAAGAGGGCCATGGAAACTTTTTGTTTCACTACTATCTTGGTAAGAATGTGCACTACTGCAACAAAACGGTGACAACAACAAAATCATTTACTATCTCTGGAGTCAAGCTGGTCTATAAAGATATTTCCAGATGAACAGGAAAACCTTAAAATTCATTTAATTTCATCTGGCCTATACTACTTGACTTGCCTAAGCCCACCACGGTAAATTATCCTTTTCCTTATAACATTTTCTGATACTATTTAAATAACAGTCAAGTTAGCTCTTTTCAGATCTCTAATAAGTCATCAAATCCAGCTATGACAACCACATGAGGCTGCTCTTAACTGATAAATGTTGTAATACAACAACTCAATGTTCCAGCCTTGGTTTTGTTATAAACACCATCAGCAGCACTAGGGACTTCAGGATGGTCCCTTAGGCTCAAATGAAAAAAATATCTTTTTCCTCCAACTTTTAAAAATTTCAGGTCTAGGAAAATATTTGACTGGGTGGATAAGGAAGTTTGCTGTAAAAGCAAAAGGGCCTATGTGCAACTCTCCAGCACCCACGTAAAAACTGGGCATGACACAGGTATCTGTTACCCCAGCATTGCAAGGTACAGAAAGACATATCCTAGGTATGCCTACATACAATGGCAAGATTCTATCTAGTTCAGCAAGAAATGCTGTCTCAAAAATGAACAATGATGATGATGGTGCTGGTGGTGGTGCTGGTGCTGGTGGTGGTGCTGGTGGTGGTGCTGGTGGTGGTGGTGGTGGTGGTGGTGGTGATGATGATGGAGGAGAAGAAAAAAATGGTAATGTGAAGAACAGAGAAAGACTCCAAAGTCTTCTGCCTGTGCCCATACCACAAACACACACACAGTCTTCAATAAGCTTTCAAATGTCTTCTAAAACAGAATAAAGCAAGTACTTGAGTAAAATGACAATTTTATTCCATTATGCTTTCTTCATCTCTTATTTTGGAAAGTCTCTAAACACTGAATTGATTTTTTTTTTTTACCCTTTTGATACTGTAAATTTGTTTTATTTTAAGTATCTTCTCTATAAATAAAATTTTCAAAACTTTGCCTCTTCTTTTGACTGTCCATCTGACAGCCAACAGCCTCTTGAGTAGTAGGAAAGAATACCTATGCCCTCCACAGGTACCCTAGTGCCCCACTGACAGATGGTGAGTCTCAAAGGACAATAGCTCAGTTATAACCCTCTGCCAGCAGAGATGCCATTCACTTACCTGCAACAATCCCCAATCCCTGAAACACCTGCCTTAACACTGTGACTAAAGAATAAAAGAGCACCAGGACCAGAGAGGCACAGGTGGGGCTTCCCACAACTTGGCAACCCCAAGGGCCGCCCCTCCCCCCTTCTAGTGCCACTTCTCACTTTGGCCTTACCTCGCTGGGTCTGGGTAAATTGGGTGCTCTCTGGATCCTGCTCCATCATAACGGGATAATGAAATGAGGGAAGACTCCAGCAGCCTCCTATCAGAGATTAAAAAGATGGCAATAATCCCTGTCAATTACCGACTCAGAGCTCAATCATAAGAGAAATGGGGGAGAGGTAAATAAGATCCCCCTTCGCAGCCAGCTAGCATTTATTATCCGGGGTGTTACCCTTCCAACAATCTAATTACATAGAAACATTAATATTGGAGAGCTACAGAGCTCCCACACTGGCCAGGACCATTGTATTATGCTGAATACAAGCAAATGCAACAGAAACATCATCTTATGCCTCTTTATAGCTCCTTTAGCAGACAAACAGACTAGAAGCAACATAAGAGGAAAATGAGGCATACAGAGAAATCATCAGACATTTATCCTAGCAATCGGCTCCTGTACACCATCACAATCCACTCCCTCACCTTCTACAACTTCTGCTCTACCCATAGCCTTTTTGTGAGAAAGAGTACACTTGAGATTCTCTTAATAACTGGCAAAAACCTTTCCTTTTATTATCCTGCCCCATCAAAAATTACAACTAATTATAGTAACACACATTTTATTAGGCAGTTTTTTTGGGGTAGCAGGCCTTAGCTCACCTAGGAGATCTTAAAAATTACTACATACACAAGAATAGTGGAACTAGAGACTTAAGTACATGGACCTATGACATACAACTATTAAGGATTCCTATGAGGCCTGTTTAAACTCCCATGAGCTTCAAATCTCTATGCTGTACTATACAACCTTCCAGTGCCTACTTCATGTAGCCATGGTAAGCAATAAACACTAGCAAACACGAAGATTGGAATCCTATCACTCAGCAACAGCCGATTATTACCAAGCTATAAACTAGGCTCAGTATTAATGGACGGTCTGATTTTGTATAGTCAAAATCTGGATTTCTGCATGAAATTTCATGGTTAAGTTTTAGCAAACTTAAATACAGCAAAGGTTATTCAAATATGAAAGGTTATTTAAAACACATCCAATAAACAGGTGTGGCCCATGGGCTTCCTGGTCTACCATACTACTTCCCAGCTCATTCATTCATGTATGTGTACACACACACACACACACACACACATGCTTGGCAGTCAGTCAACCTCTTAATGCAGAGCACAGCTCCAAGGAAGTGGTCTCAGAAAAAACTGCATATTGTTCCTCTCCAGAAGCATCCTGCCTGGCTCCCCGAGGAGCAGGTCTCCAGCTCCCTGCCAGATTTCTCCTTAAACAGATCTGCAGGATAAGAACAGCAGCTACCCTTCTATTCCAATTGAGTTAAGAAAATTCAGTGTTATTAAAACCAGCTGGCTTTAGGTATAGTCATGGGCAGTCACTATCCCAGCAACTGTCCCACAATGGCATTTCCAGTCACAGCCAAGGCAAAAACAATTGATGGACCATCACCCTAGCTTTACCCCTCCTGCCTGGGACAAGCAACCATTAAAGTATATTTTCTACTGAGACATGGCTCACATGGCCAAACTTCAAAGAGCCCTAGCACTGAATAGAAAGAATACAATATAACCAATGAGGAAGGAAAGAAGGTAATAAAATACACCTTCTCTCCTGTGAATATCACTGTTTGAAATAGCAGAAATGTTAATAATTTCATTATTCTAAAACACACTTGTTTTCACATTCCAATGTGTCATAAATTGGGATATATCTTGAATTATGTGATACAGATTAACTAGTATGTCTCTCTTTTTTAACATCACAACAAAAATAATGGCATTATCTAGATCTTTCAAATGCAAAACATTGTGATGGTTAGGGAAAGTCTGGAGTATTAACATAGCAACTAGATAAAAAAGAAAAGTCAGTTTTAGAGAAGGCTGTTGTACAGGTCATTTATTTCCTCTTTATAAAACCTTATTTCTCAACTGACACATAAAAAACGTGCAGGTGAAACATGTTTATTTCCTCAAATATTTTATCATTTATATTGAAAACTGTCAAAACTTTTTTCCAATTTCTTAAAATATACAATATATTATATGTTATTATAGTCAAGCCCCCTCTGCAACAGCACTTTTCCCCCCTTGCTTGAGACAGGGTCTATAGTCCATGCTGGCCCAGAATGAGAAATTTTCCTGTCTCTGGCCCCAAAATGCTGGGATTACTAACATTCCAGTAAAAACTTTTTGTTCTGAGCTGTAACTTAAAACCCTTTGACCAACCTATTTCACCTATATAGTACTAATAACATCATTCCCTAAGAGCAGGGTAAGAACTGAAGAATGAAGCAAGGTCTAGGAATAGAGGCCTACTTTTAGAACCCTAGAAGATTGTTAAACCCAATACTAAAGTGCTCTGCAAGTGATGCTGTGTATTCCTGACTATTACTCTAAATGTTTGCTTAGTAAGCAGAGGGCCTTTGGTGAGAAGGCTTTCAGAGTGACCTGCTTTAGTACTTCTGTGTAGAAAATGAACTGGATAAGTTATGAAACAAATATTGCCCACTACCAATTATGTCAAGGCAGTGACAGAGCTCAGAGAGAAATGAGAAGGCTTATCAGGGATGCTAAAAGAAGATTCCTAAACTTAGAACAATCTGGATTAGACAATGTCAATTTTAGTGACTCTGTTTGATATCTTGCATACCAGTTCCCATCCTAACTTTCTATTTTAATCAGAAAGATTTCTGGTAATCAGAATAGTATCAAAATGTTAAGCTTTATATCAACAGACAATGCAATAGGACTGACCAGCCAATGTTTGTGTGTGTGTATGTGTGTGTGTGAGAGAGAGAGAGAGAGAGAGAGAGAGAGAGAGAGAGAGAGAGAGAGAGAGAGAGAGAGAGAGAGAGAGAGAAAGAGAAATCAAAAGTCAATCCAGATGAGCAACGTTTCTTCACATACACAAATCACTGATGAAACAAATTTTCTGCAAGAAATAAAAACAGGATTCTCTCGTTGATGTGGATTAAAGAATGAACCAGAGTTAGGAGATAAGTAGACATTACCACTACCATGCCTAGGATCTGCAAAGCATTCTCCTACCTAGTAGCAGCTCAGTGCAGGAGAAGGATGGAGAATGACATAAGTAAATGGGCTAGGGTAGCAGCTGTGCTCTATGTTCTGCTCTGGCACACAAATATAACTTGACTTAATAATCTATCACACAACTTGATAATATGAAATCAGGAAGGGCTGAAGGAAGGTTCAGTAAAATTTGTTGCATTTCTCTGACTTGTAATCTCAATGTAGAAATATTTTATAGAGCCACCAAAACTCTGACAGAAACAAACAAATAAACTGTCTTTTTTCTAACAGCTTGACTACTTAATTCTCCATACCAGTAGTGGCTGGAGACCAGGAAGAAAATACTATAATTTGTGCTGTATGTGTAGCTATATGTGTAAAATACACAAGGACTACTTAAAAGCCTTTCACCAATAACTGCATATTTTTAGAAAGCCCAAAGGCCACTTCTCTATCGAACTAAGATGATTCAATATTTTTTAAAAACTTAACAGCAAGTATAAAAATATGAATAATAATAGTCAACCATAAAAGAATAATATTCAGATACAGATAGAACAAAAGAGAATAATACAACATATGTGGCAAAATGCAAGCAGTTAGAGAATGTGGGTAGAGGGTATTTGAAAATTCTTTGTATTATTTTTGCAATTATTCTGCAAATTGAAATTATTTTAAATAAAATAAAAGTCAGGCATGGTAGCTGACACCTGTGATCCCTCACCATTCTAAAAAAGACTGAGGCAAGAAGGCCGCCATGAGCAGCCTGGGCCTCAGTGTTTGAGAACCTGTCAAACAAGTAAATCAATTAAAAGCTAGACATCGTGGTTCAGATCTGTGGTCCCAGCACTCAGGAGGCTCAGGTAGGAGAACTGCTATTGATTTCAAGCCCAGGCTGACCTTCTGATCCTTTGTCAAAAACAAAACAAAACAAAACAGCAAGACAGTGTATGCCTTTAATTCCAGCACTTAGGAGGCAGAGGTAGAAGGATCTCCTTGCGTTTGAAGCCGTCCTGATCTACATGGCTAGCTCCAGGACAGTCAGATATACATAGAAAGACCCTGTCTCAAAAAAAACAAAACAAAGAAGCTCAATCCTCCCCCTAACCAAATAGAAAACCACAAGATATGAGCGTGATAGTACATATTTAATAATTCCCCCACAAGATATGAGCGTGATAGTACATATTTAATAATTCCAGTATTCACAAGATGAAGTTAGAAGGATCAGGGAGGGGTTTTCAAGACCCATCATTGATACAGAATAAGTCCAAGACCAGCTTGGCCATATGAGACCCCATCTCAAAACCAAAACAACAAATTAAAATACCCAATAGTCAAGGGTCTAAGAAGTAGCTCAAACATGATGGCTTGGAATAAAAGTATGTTCCTTCCATCAAGCCTGGCAACTGAGTTCAATCCCCAGGACCCACATGGTGAATGAAGAAAACTGACTTTCACAAATTGTCCTCTAACCTCCACATATGTAAAGTGATATGTGTGTATGTATATACACACAAATAACTGTAATAAGAAAATGAAATCCAATATTTAAAATCATTTAAATTTTTAGAAATTTTAGGGAAATCTGAAAAGACTAAAAGAGGTAGCATTTTCAAAATAAGTCACATTTTAAACTTTTTTTAAAGATTTATTTATTTTATGTATGAGTATACTATAGCTGTACAGATGGTTGTAAGCTACCATGTGGTTGCTGGAAATTGAATTCAGGACCTTTGGAAGAGCAGTCAATGCTCTTAACCGCTGAGCCATCATCTCTCCAGCCCCCATTTTAAATTTTTTAGAAGTTTGCTTTTATTTTTTTAAAATTTTACATTATGTATAAAGGTGGTTTGTCTGCATGTACTTCTATGTACCATGTACCATATGTGTTGCCTGCAGGAGCCAGAAGACAGCATCAGATCCCCAGAATGTGGAGTTATAGAAAGTTGTTAGCCACCATGTAGGTGCTGCTGGTATCTGAACCAGGGTCCTCTGAAAGAGTGGCCAATGCTCTTAAGTGCTAAGCTGTCTCTCCAGCATCTTTTTCTATTTTGAATTATGTGTATGCATGCATGTCACTGTAAGGTATATACAAATGAGTGCAAGTGCCCTGGGGCTGTGGTTTAGGCTCCTAAACCAAGCCTTCCAATATGGTTGGTGGAAATAGAATTTAGGTCCTCCGTCAGAGCAGTAAATGCTCTTACCCACTAAGCCAACTCTCCAGCTTCTAAAAAAGATTTCTGTTGTTGTTATTATCTTGTTTTTTAAGACATGAAATATATAACCTTTCTCTACATAACCCTGGCTGTCTGGGAACTCACAGAGATCCATTTCTGCCTTCCAATTGCTGTTAAAAGCATGTATCACCATGTCTAGCTTAAAAAATTTCTTTAAGGGCTGGTGAGATGGCTCAGCAGGTAAGAGCACTGCTCTTACCGAAGGTCCTGAGTTCGGATCCCAGCAACCACATGGTAGATCACAACCACCCGTAATGAGATCTGATGCCCTCTTCTGGTGCATCTAAAGACAGCTACAGTGTATTATGCCAGAGCCAGCCATCCTGAGTTCAATTCCCAGCAGCCACAATGATGGCTCACGGCCATCTGTACAGCTACAGTGTACTCCTATACCTAAAAAATAAATAAATAAATCTTTTAAAAAAATTCTTTAAAAGAACAAATTACCCTACTGTTCTAAATAAAGCATGTTTGATAAACTCTAGGCTCTGAGTTGAGCTTTTTAAATAAAGTTTTATCACACACACACACACACTTTATATATATAATTTGCAGCTGGTTTGGAGGTAGGAACCAAGGCAGAGTTGAATGATACTGAGAGAAACAATGCCTTAAATATCTACTACCTTTGAAGAAACCCTTTGAAGAAAAAGCTCTCCTACTTCTATTCCAAAATACGTACTTACATAAAATGCCTTGAAAGACAGCCTATCAAGGTAATTCTAGCTACTCCATTGGTTATTATAGGATGAGCAAAAGTTAGAGACCAGCCAGGCAGAGGTGGTGCACCTCTTTAATCTTGGCACTTGGGAGGCAGAGGCAGGTGGATTTCTGAGTTCGAGGCCAGCCTGGTCTACAGAGTAAGTTCCAGGACAGCCAGGGCTACACAGAGAAACCCTGTCTCGAAAAACCAAAAACCAAAAACAAAAAACAAACCAAAAAAGATAGATAGATATAGTTTAAAAGTTAGAGACTAACCTGGGCAACATAACAAGATCCTGGGGGATAGGGTTGGGACATGATTGGAGGATACAACTCACTGTATGTGGGAGGGGAGCTTCGTAAGGCTGACTATGTGAATGAGAAAGAACAGGGCTGCAGGATATGGCCTACTGACTTCAGGTGTTCTAACAGCACCTCACCAAAATAATTAAAGATTATTAAGCTCTGCAGAGGGTACAAGTCAAATTGTAAAATTCCTAACATTTTATATGAATGTTCTCTCTGATCAGTATTATGACTATTTTCAAGAGGTTCTCTGTTTCTCATAGATCTTTGATAACAAGAAAAACAGAAACAATAAAAGAAAAGTATGGGATGAAATGTGGTCAAGGAGTATGAGACAGATCATCCAAAAGTGAAAAAGAACCTTCAGGTGGATCTGGTGGCACATGCCAAAAATTCCAGCACTGGGGAGATGGAAGGAGGAGGCTCATCTTCAGCTTAGTATAAGTTGGAAACCAGTCTGGACCACAAGAGACCCCATTAAAAACAAAAGAATAAACCCAAAACAAACTTTTACTTTAAATTTAATAAATACTAAAATTTCGGAAGCAGTCTGAAGTAGTCTAGTAATGACAATACTTCTTTACTAAACAATCACACCCTATGGACCCTGGTTGTCAGATTGCAAAGAAAGCCAATATCCTAAGGCAACAAACATGTTCAGACCTTTTTCCAACCAGTGCAAACATCAAGTGTCAGAGCTGTGCAGCCTCTGCAGGCAGAAGACCTCACTGGTGCTCCATGCCTTAAAGGGATAATTCCCTTGCCTTGTCTGTGTGACATCTACTGTTTAAATTCAGTAGATTTTAAACGCAAACCAATAAGCTTCCTGATGCCCAAAAAGTCAAATTTAAATGCTGTAGTTTGGCATAAAAAGTTTGCAGTGAAAGTTCCCTTTCCTTTTAGATATTCAAATGTTTTTACACTTTCGCTCTCAGAACTCCTTCAAAACCATGGGGCCACTAAACAACTTTTTAAAAATATGGGGTCTACTGATACTTAAAACTTTATTTCAAATTATAAATGGCAAGAGCACATACACTCAGTTAGTGATCAGTTATATAATCACATTACTTGCCATGTGGTCTAGGAAACCCCACAATACCTCTGTGAAGGAACGTAGTGAAAAGACAAAGGACATCTCAACATTCAGAAGATCCTCTAGACATCTGGAGTTCCTGACTATACTTTGAGAACCCCTGTTACAGATAAACTATACACTGCTGCATATAAAAATCCTTTAAAACTCACTTATCTAGCTTCTCCTTAACACTCCACAGTATTTGGTAACTCTCTTAAGAGACAGAGATCTCCTGGGGCTGGGCATAGAGGTGAACACTTTTCATTCCAGCACTTGAGAGACATTAGTGGAGACAGGTAGATTTCTGTAAGTCAAGACTAGCCTGGTTCATATTGTAAGCTCCAGGCTATCCAGGGCTACATAAGCAGGCTCTTAAAAAACAACAAAAACAAAACAAAACAAACAAAAAAACAAACCCCAGACTTTCTCCCTGCAGTTATTTATAAACATGCTTGTGTCTGCTTTTAGACTTACAAGCTACATAAAAGCTCGTGCTGGTTCCAAGTCATCTTTTTATCTCCATCAAAATTCACATCCTAATTAACATATAATAGGAGACAAATAAATATCCAAGCTTATGAATCAGCAGGCAATCTAACTAGACTGGGAAGAATAAGAAAGAAAGCATATCTGATTGTTCTTTACTGACCCCATGAGTCTCAAACAAGGATGTGAAATGTTAAAAAATGCACACTAAAAAAATTCCTGAAGGAAGGAGGTTTTTAGAAACTGCCTACATCATCCTTTATCCTTTTGGTTACTTAGGCCACTCAGGTTAAAGTGCTGACACAGTTGTCCTAATGAATATAATAAGCCTGGTCCCTGGGAGGTTCATTAAATCATAAAGTCAGAGGCTGGCTTCTTGCCTAGGAAATGACCATTGATGCTCCTAGACTATATGTTCTCAAGAGACCTCATAAAGAAACAGGGCAATGTTTGGAGGGGATAAAGGGGCAGTAGGTCAAAGAATCCTGGATGCAATGTTGCTTGCTAGATTTCTTAATCTTGCTCTGCAAGCCCCAGATCTCTGTCTCAGCGCACACCCAGGATGGGAGATGACAAGTCTTTATTCTTTGTAAAAAAAATAATTGTGTGTTCTGAAATGACACCTCTATTATGATTTCCAAGTTGACATTTCTGATTTAAAGCAGAGGCATCAAAGCCTCCCTATTTCACACACTAGCAATTATCATTTAAGTTATCCAACGATAGGCATTCATCTGATCACTGTAGGGCCACGTAGTTCTAGGGGTGCACTCAAGAGTACATGGTGCAGTTGCCAACAGAATTCTACAAATCCTGTCCCTGCTGTGAGGCAGACCAGAACAGGTCCATAGCTAAAAGGGTAACATGGGTAGGGTGGTGTGGGAAGGTAGCCAGACATACTACAGAAAGAGCTCCTGATGCCTGTAGTATGGGACAGCTTTATTTTATTATAACAAAGCATAAACAAACCAGGACACACAAAACAATGCCTTTTACCAGAAAAGCACAAAAGACACCTTTACCAAACATTACTGTACACTGCTGTACCTCTGGGCAGTGAGCAACAGATAGTGAAACCTCAGAGCACAAGGCAATCTAGCACAAAATCTGTACCTAATATGCAATCATGATGTAGAGAAAGTCACCAGACCCCTTTGGGAACATCTGACCTGCTCCTCTGATAGCTGTCTATTTTCCATATCTTTGTTATCAATCCTCCACATATTATAATATAGTTATGAAACTTCAATGTATAATAAAAAAATCACTTTTATCTACATTTAACTCAAAGGTACAAGCTGATCTATACAAGGTCTAGGAAGGTCTGTTCACAGACCCCAGACCAGTTTTGTAATCAGGAATTTAAAGCAGAGACTTTTTCAAAAGATGTTGCCTAAGAGCAGATCTCTGAAAGCAACCTAATACACAGCTAGTTCTATATACTCACATGTACATTTTACAAGCTGCAGCTGGAATGTACCTTACTTATGAGGAAACATATACACGGGGGGGGGGGGGGGGGGCACCGGTGCATCCTAACTTGTTCCCCTAAAGTCATAAAATGATTTACAGAACTCTACAACTATGATTTCTGGGGTTAACTTGATTCAGATAAATCCTAAAAAAAAATCTACCTCAAAACTCATTAATTCTACAAAGAACATGTTGATAGAACCAATACCAAGAAACATGTAACTATCTCCTAAGCTAGTTTTTCACATCTTTATTGCTAAACTGAAGGTTTAAAAATGCTTGACTAAGACCAGTCATTAAAAAGTTAACAGCTGGGGCTTGTGAGATGGCTCAGTGGTTAAGAGCACTGACTGCTCTTCTGAAAAGGTCCTGAGTTCAAATCCCAGCAACCACATGGTGGCTCACAATCATCTATAATGAGATCTGAAGCCCTCCTCTGGCGAGTCTGAAGACAGCTACAGTGTACTTATAACAATAAGTAAATCTTTTAAAAAAAAAAAAAAAGGCACTGGGTGGCACCTTTAGTCCCAGCACTCAGGAGGCAGAGGCAAGAGGATCTTTGTGAGTTCCAGGACAGCCAGGGCCACACAAAGAAACCCTGTCTTGAAAAACAAACAAAACAAGACAAAAAACAACCTAAAACAAAACCAAAATAAACAAACAAAAAAAGAGTAACAACCAAGGCTGGAGAAGTGGTTCAGCAGTTAAGAGCACTTCATGCTCTTCTAGAGGATACAAGTTGCATTCCCACATGGTGGCTTGAAACTATCTATAACTGTAGTTTCAAGGCATCCAATACTCTCTTCTGGCCTCCATGGGCACCAGGCATGCACATGGTGCACAGACATACTTGGAGGCAAACACCCAGATACATAAAATACTGTGATAAAACATTTTTTTTTTTAAATAACAGGCTTTGACATAGTAAAAATACTATATAATGGGAAGTAAAATCTTAGGGCCCAAACCAGAAAGGCAAGGAGAGGAAGTAAATAGAGCCTTCCTAGAGACATAGAAGAAAGCAGAGTAAGCTGGGCTTTACTAACCACCACAGGGGCAGCTTTTTCAGCTCACATCTTCATGTAACACGTTTCTGAAGTCTATAGAAATAGATAAGACTCCAGCAGGGTCTCAACAGTTCATGGTTAGTCCTTGAACTAACCCAGAGCTGGGAGTACAAGCAATTTTTTGTATCTGATGTTCTGATGGTTTCTCTTGGTGACAGTTGACTTTGCTGATCTGCCTCCGGGGATGTGCCACTTGCCTTTCCACCCTGTTCTTGATTAGCAACCACATGAATCTGGACTCAGCATCTGAGAATCCACTGGAATAATTTCTCTACCATTTCCCTCTGTCTAGACAACATGAAATTGTCATAAGTGACACCTAAAGTACAATTAGTAGAGAAACTGCAATTTCCACTCTCCTCCTCCGTTCCCCAAAAGAACTGCACATTAACGTCCTCCACCGTGTCAATCATACCACCCTGATGAAGATTAATTCTAAGGAGTCTGGAAGCCATTTCATTTCCAGCTTGCTAAAAATTTTGTAGCCCCTCCGCTATAATTAGAACACGCAAATTGCTTTCTTTTTACTAGCTCTAATGGCTATAATTGAAGTGATCTGAATGTCTCCTGAATGGATACCTGTGTAAAAAAAATCCTCATAAATACCACTTTATCCAGCTGCATTTTATTTAAGAAAATCACAAACAAAGGAGAAAAGACAAAGGGGGCAATGAAAGGCATGAAGCCACCAGAACCCCAGTAAGAAGATACTTTGAAGCCACTGCCAGTTCCTTTCAAGATGCCTCATTAAGAGAGCAGACAGATCAAAGGACAACAAATCTTGAAATACTTTATCAGTGTTTTCTGGAGGAGGGTTCCCCAGGGGACACTTGACGATTTCTGGAGACATTTTTGGTAGTCGCAACTGGTTTGGGGGAGTGTTACTTATGTAACAGCAGGAATACTACTAAACACCCTTCAAAGCATGAGACAGCCTCCCACAATGAAGGATTATCTAACACAAATGGCAAGAGTGCTGTTGTTGCTAAACCTCCTTGATGTATTTTAATGGTCTGAGTTTAAGCAACAGAAATTCTAAATAATAAAAATGGGTAGAAATCAGGGATCCAAGTTTCAGAATCAGGCAGATTTCAGCTTAAGCTCCATCTCCTGTGTCATCATCTCTTAGGCTATGCAACCTAGAGTTAGTTTATTCTTAGTTTCTACATTTGATGGGAAATCCCCATCTCATTAATTTTTATGATGAACTAAGAACACATGTAAGGCTGGAATGTAGCTCAGAAATAGAGTGTGGTTGAGTCTAGCATGAACCAGGCCCTGGGTTTGAAGTCCAACATAAACAAACAAACAATATTAAGCAAACAGTCACTATGTAGTCCAATATTCAGCCAATTATTTTTTTTTTACTTCTTTGAATTACAACTATCAGGAATATAAAATATACTGCTCATTCAACTCATCGTGTCTAAAAGGAGTTTTGTCAGAAAGATACTTTGAAGATTAATACTATAAAAGCTTAAATATAGGAACATAAGCCCTAAGAATCACACATACACATCCAAATAAAGTCTTGTAAGAACAGTCTATCCAGCCACTAATCCACACTATAAATAACAAGCTCTTGCTACTGGTTATGTATTAGTACAGTTAGAGTATCCCTTATCTAAAATGCTTAGGGCCAGAAATGTTCCTATTTTTGGAGGCTTGAAGATTTAGGAATATTTGCATAGACAATGGGTTAAAGAATCTCATATTTGAGACACACCCCTGATCCCAGAATTTGGGAAGCAGAGGCAAGGAGATATCTTGAGTTCAAGGCCAAGTTGGTCTATAGGGAGAATTCCACTACAGCCAGGGCTGCACAGAGAAACATTGTTTCAACGCCCCCCCCACCCTCAAATCTCAAATCTTTTTTTTTTGTTTTTTGTTTTTTGTTTTTTGTTTTTTCGAGACAGGGTCTCTCTCTGTATAGCCCTGGCTGTCCTGGAACTCATTCTACTCATTCTGTAGACCAGGCTGGTCTCAGAAATCCACCTGCCTCTGCCTCCCAAGTGCTGGGATTAAAGGCGTGTGCCACCACTGCCTCAAATCTTAATTATGAAATTTTTTGCTGTTTTGTTTTTTTTCTGAGTTTCCCTAGGTAGCTCAGGTTGACCTTTGGCTCAAGATCCTCCAGAAATACATTAAAACAAACAAATATAGTGCCAAATACATATCTATAATCACAAAAACACTGCAAACAAAGAAGAAAGCTAGCTAGAGACAGTGGCCCAGAGAAGGCACTTCAGGGTATCTGAAAGAGACCCAGGACTCAGTACTTAATATACACAGCTAGGTGGAGACTTAAGATGCTAGTGAGATGTGAGATGCATAAAGAAAACTTGTGTGAGAAAGCCCACACTGTGACATGAACTCCCAAATCTGTTCTACAGCCTGGTTACTTGAGCTACAAACTTTCCTCCTGCTCCAGAATGTATCCTTTTCTAATAAACTCTCTTTCTTTTTAGTACTATTCACCTGTTTCTATGCAAATCCTGTTCTAAGATAGTGAACCAGGATCTCATTCAAAGGTGCCACTCAAACCCACCAAAGTTGCTGGTAAATAATATCTTAAATAATCAAGACTTAATGCAATCCTATGGAAACTGAAACTCCCCGTTCTTTCTTTTAAAAAGAAAGAAAAGCCGGGCAGTGGTGACAGTCGCCTTTAATCCCAGCACTTGGGAGGCAGAGGTAGGCAGATTTCTGAGTTACGGGCCAGCCTGGCCTACAGAGTGAGTTCCAGGACAGCCAGGGCTATACAGAGAAACCCTGTTCTTGGGGGGAAAAAGAAAGAAAGAAAGAAAGGAAGGAAGGAAGGAAGGAAGGAAGGAAGGAAGGAAGGAAGGAAGGAAAAAAGGAGTCTTGAAGTACCCTAAATTGTCAAGATAATATTTAGAAAGAAGAACAAAGCTAGAGGTCTCACATTTCTCAATTTCAAAACATACTGCAAACCTACCATAATCAAGGCAGTATGGAAAAAAAATATGTAAAAACACATATTGACTATTAAAATAGAATGGAGAGAAAAAAAATATATGTTTAGGTATAAAGATCCCTAACAAGGGCACCAGGACTACACACAGTGCTGGGAAAACTGCAGAGATGAGTCCTGACATTACATAACCTAGAGTAACAACTCAAAATGAGTTAGACTAAATCGAACAACTGAAACTATGAAATTCCTAAAAGAAAAGCTTCATGATATTAGAAGAGCTGATAATTTGTTATACATGACATCAAAAGCACAAGCAACAAAAGCAAAAATATACAGAGTTCTTTCTGATACCAGAATTAAGGTCAGAGCTCATGCTCTAACAGCAACCTCTAAAAACAAACAAATAAATAAACAAACACACAGGTTCAGTCATCTATCATCAATAAATAACAGTGGAAAACAGGAAAAGATTTATTCAACATCCCCACAATGGGAAGAAGAACAAAAAGGTTCAGTGACTATCACTCAACTTGTGGGTCGTGACGCCTTTGGGGGTGGAACAACCCTTACACAGGTCAAACCCAAACCACTGGAAAACACAGTTATATTATGATTCATAACAGTAGCAAAATTATAGTTATGAAGTACTAGCAAAAGTAAGTTTATGGTTGGAGGTCACCAAAATATGAAGAACTATCTTAAAGGGTCACATCATTAAGAAGATTGAGAACCTCTTTCTAGTCTATATTTGGGATCCTAACAGCACTACACAAAGAGATATAAGCAATTAAGGAAAGCTGGAAGCAGAAGAGGTGGTCATCCCAAGAAAGAGCACACCAACTGGTTGTCCAGTACCAAATAGTCAGCCCTGAAAACATACATACAAGTAACATGATATGGACTGAGTTATATTTAGAAAATATATATACATATGCAGGCCATAACAATTAGTGGGGAAAAAAAGCTGTAAATTTAAAGACGAGTCATGAGGGTTGGTTATATGGAAGGATTTGGACAGAATAAAGGGAAAGGAGAAATGTAATAATATTATAATATCAGAAAACTATATAGCAAATTCATATTACAGATTTTAAAAATTAAGAAAAGTTAAAAAGTGGTGAGGGAGACAGTTCAAAGGGTAAAGTACTTGCCACACAAGCATAGGGACCTGAGTTTGATGAACCAGAATTCATGTATTTAAAAAAAAAAGAAAACTGTACAGGACACTGTGCATCTTTTTTTTTTAAGATTTATTTATTCATTTTATGTATATGAGTACACTGTAGCTGTACAGATGGTCGTGAGCCTTCATGTGGTTATAGGGAATTGAACTCAGGATGACCCTGCTCGCTCCAGCCCAGCTCACTCCGGAGTAATTCACTGTAGCTGTCGTCAGACGCACCAGAAGAGGGTGTCCGATCTCATTATGAGTGGTTGTGAGCCATCATGTGGTTGCTGGGATCCGAACTCAGGACCTTCGGAAGAGCAGTCAGTGCTCTTACTCGCTGAGCCATCTTACCACTGTGCACCTTTAATCCCTGACTTGGAGTAGTTAAGATAAGAAGATACCTGGGCTCAGTAGTCAGCTAGTCTAGCTGATTCAAGCTCTATGTTCACTCAAAAATATAAATTTGGAGAACAACTGACATCTGAAATCAACGTCTGGCTTCCATACACATGGATACATACACAAAAAAAAATAAAAATTAGGAACATTCTCAATATAAGGTACAACACAACACAGGTACACCTTAAAAGTATGATGTTAACCAAAATAAGCCAAACCAAAAAGACAATTGATTATATAAGAATTATGTTAGAAACAAGCAATGGTGACACATGCCTTTAATCTCAGTACTTGGGAAGCAGAAGCAGGTGGATTTCTGAGTTTGAGGCCAGCCTGGTCTACAGAATGAGTTCCAGCACAACCAGGGCTATACAGAGAAACCCTGTCTCGGGGGAAAAAAAAAAAAAAAAAAAAAAGACACTGTTTCACTATGAAAATCTGGGGCCAGTGAGGTGACTCTGCAGGTAAAGGGGCTAAGCTAAACCCAGCAGGATCTAACTCAGGCACTAACCTGAGTTTTCCCCTGAGACCCATTTGATGGAAGAAGGAGCTGATTCCCAAAGTTGTCCTCTGACTTCTAAATATGCATCACCATGCACCCTTGCCTCAGTCAAATTAATAGTCAGGCGGTAGTGGTGAACACCTTTACTCTCAGCACTTGGGAAGCATAGGGGCAGGTGGATCTTTGAGCAGCTGGGTCAAGAAGTGAGTTCCAGGACAGCCAGAGCTACATAGTAAGACCATGTCCTCCAAAACCAAATAAATAAATAAATAAGAATTTTTTAAAAAAGAAAAACTGCAGTTGGGCGTGGTGGTGAACCCTTTTAACCTCAGCACTGGGGAGGCAGAGGAAGGCACATCTCTGAGTTTGAGGTCAGCCTAGTCTATACAGAGAGTTCCAGGACAATCAGGGCTACACAGAGTAAACTTGTCTGGAAAAAAACAAAAAAATGAATAAAATTAATATAAAGAGCTGGAAAGATAACTCAGTGGTTAGCTAAGGCACTGACTGATCATCCAGAGGACCCAGATTCAATTCCCAGCACTCACATGGTGACTAACAACTATCTATAACTCCAGTTTTAGAGGATTCTAGCTTCCTTGGGCAAAAAAAAGCATATATTTACAGACATATATGCAGATACCTGTATACATAAAAGACCTTTATACATAAAATAAAAATAAATCTTTTTTTAAAAAAAAAAAGTCAAACAAGGGTTAGGAATATAGCTTGGTGTTAAAGAGTGCAGAGCCTGTGGAAGGCTTTGACTTCAATGCCAGTGCCGTCTTAATCAAGCATGTACTATATAGCAATGTGCATACAGCTAATGTTGTACAATAAGCTTGAAAATTTGTTGAGAGTAATCTATGTCACATATGGGGAGGGGGGCTCTATCTGCCACCAGAACAAAGAGAAAATGATAACAAGCTACCTTACCAGGCAAAGTAAATAAAAAGGACAGCAGAGAAGGCAGCTGCAGAAGCTGAGGTACTTATGTGATCATGTAGAAGAGAAAAAGAGAGAGGCAGAAAGATTTGATGCAGCAAAGGGAAAGGGTATGGTGTCAACATGCTCAACTATCAATGACAAGGTCATAATTTCAGCCTTAGAGTCTTTTATTAACATAATTTTCCACTTCTGTTCTCACTTGATTTTAAATTCCTGCCAGGTAACAACCAACTCATGTGTCCATCCCTCTGTCAAGGGTGATCCATTCATAGAGAAAGATTTTATATAGTCCATTCACATAGTCCAAATGAAGGTAGTTCTCATTCTGTATAACTTCACAAAATGGAGAACTGCTCACTCAAGTGAGCCCCATTCTGGGAAATCAGCTTGGAACCCCTCTTCTTTCCTCTCTGGAAACAGAGGAGGAGCCTGTTAATTGTTGCTATTAAAAAAACCAGGCAGTTTCTTAGGTGAGAGGGCTGTCAGCATGTCAGCCCACAACCAGCAGGAAGCCTCTGTGGCTCAGTTAGGTGGGATAGATCTTGTAGAAGCAAGGGTCTGATGTCTAGTGCCTCCCTATGGCAAAATGGCATGGGGAAGCACATAGAAAATGCATTTCTACCACTAATCATCAATAAAATGCAATGATCTCATACACAAAATTGACTTAAGAACCATGAAGTCAGGGGCTGGCGAGATGGCTCAGCGGGTAAGAGCACTGACTATTCTTCCAAAGGTCCTGGTCCTGAGTTCAAATCCCAGCAACCACAATTTTAGGGGCGGAGGTAGGGCAGCAGTATGGAAACTGCAAGGCCAGGGTAGGTCTGTCTGAAGTACTAGCACTGGGATACAAAGGGGGGAGGAGGATCACAAGTTGAGGGCCTCCTAGTCTACACATGGAATTAATTCAAAGCCAGCGTTCACTCTATAGCAAGACTCTGACTTAAACACAGAAGAAAAAAATCTTCATCTTGGCTTGAGGAATAACTGCTGCTGATAATTAAGTGGGGATGCTATTAGTATTGCCATATTTTATGGGGTTTTTTTCTTCCAAGAAAATCTAGAAACCTAGATTAAGGTGAGAAACTGAAAATTTTAGAAACATCTTATGGGTCAGATCTACTTTAAAGACTATTTGTCATCTCCAGATTAATTTAACAGGCCCACTCCCTGAAGCAGTATCTGTTTACACAAACAATCAGGAATGAGCAAAAGGGCTAGAGAGACAGCTCAATGGTTAGGGCACTACTGCTCTTACAGAGAACCAGAGTTCAGCTTCCACCCCCTGCATTAGGAAGCTCACAACTATGTATAACTTCTGCTTCAAGGAATTTGCCATCTCTGGGCTTCACAGGCACAGAGGCATGCACACAAAATTGTTTGTTTTTTTAAAGAAGTAAACATAAGATATCCTGGAACACACAGACAAATGCAAGAGTAATCCAGAAGGGGAAACTATTGCATAGCTCTACTGGGCTGAGACCCACTACAATAAACCAAATATATTATGCAAACAGAATCCCCTATACCTGGTGTTACTGTCTTAAAACACAATTCAATGTATCCTTTAGAAGATTCTCTGAATAGACAATAGGGAAGAGGACCAAAGTGGGGGGATGAATACACGGGAAGTTTCTCTCAGTGTATTTACAGCACACATACAAATTTCACCATAGTCTCCTTGGAACTCCAATCCCCTGGGCTGACAGAACGATTACATCTTTTCAGTTTGGTGTGTACACAAAGTACATGGCCTGCTCTACACCATTCACCCTCAGAGAAGCAAAAGGGATAATTTAGCTCAGCCCTACCAGGTGCTAATTTGACCTTCAGTGAGGGAAGGGTTGTTTGTCAGGCACACACAAACACACCCCACCCCACCCCACCTCACCCTAACACACACACACACACACACACACACACACACACACACACACACACACACAC
>JADRCD010235714.1:0-16404 GCA_019843815.1 Montemys delectorum
TTCTTGTTTGTTTGTTTGTTTGTTTGTTTGTTTTTTGGAGGGGAACCTGGGAAAGGGAAAATTTACATGTAAATAAAGAAATTAAAAAAAAAAAAAAAAACACACTACAGTGGAGAAAGAGCATCATCAACAGGTGCTGCTGAGGACGGAGTGAGAGCTCTGATGCTCAGCAAAACCTGCTTCCTGCAACCTGTGCACAGGCAAACCCTTCAGATACACCCAAAGAACGGAGGCTCTCCTCGCTACCGGCTGTTCCAGGTTACTTATTTATTTATACCCAGCAGAGTATGTTTGAAGGGACTCTTTCCTATTCTCTATTGTTCTTTTTTTTTCTGGGTGAAGGTTGTCTCTTCTGTATATAACACAGGCTCTGTTACCCCAAGACTCCCAATTATACTTCTTCATAAAGAAATGAAAATGTCACATTTTTCTTAAGACCTTTATTCTGCATAACCCTACTAAAGATTAGAGTAAAAGATAGAGACTTTCAGGAAAATCTCCTTCAAGGTAAATGAATATGCAAGTTGGAATCTGCAGAGGGCTTCCTTGTGTTCTGTAAAACTAGAGATAAGCTCCGTGTACAATTGAACCTCCTCGCTTATGCATTCAGGCACCCCTACAGTCTGCAGCAGGTCTGGAAGAATGGTGTTAGCGGTTGTTCGCCTTGGCCACCATGACCACTGGGCTGGAAGACAAAAGCAAAGCAGCCACCTTCATCATGCTGTTGGATAGTTTGTGTCTTGTCATCGGAAGGCAGATGCAAATGGTACCAGCCTGCTTCAGTCTCACCTCTGGTTTCCTGTTGATCATGTCTTCTGGATCTGACACCCTTTCCTACATGTTTACCTGGAAGAACTATCAGGTTCTTCTGTTCAACTACACCCTGCCTCAAACACCTGAAGTGGCTCTACCAACTCAACAGATATTATTGTGTACTTTCTCATATCCACCTGAGAACTGAGGGGATAACTCCTGCACACATCTACAGCTTTGTTTTACAAGTGTCTGAGCACAGGGACTCAGCATCTCCACAGGAGAGCTGAAAGGGCCAAAAGGCCAATACTTGAAAAGTAATGGGCAGGAGCCTGTTGTTATCCCAAAGGGTTCTCTCTACACTATGCCCCAGAGGATTCAGAGCAAGATTGGGCCCCAGTTACCCATAGCGCTTATTTACTTTTTCATAATGCAAGAGTGGCTTTTCTATCTCTGCCCTACTCTCTCAACATGCTTTCTTGGATCGCCTCCCAGTAAACAGGCAACATGCAAATTCTTATTGCAGGGTCTACTTCTGAGGGAGGGGTATCCTGAGTAAGTCTCACCATCTCCCACTTGCCTTCTCCTGCATGGGCTTCTGTCTCAGAAGACCTCCAGGGATGAACTAGTGGGTGCAGGAATGAGGGAAGGGACCTATTTAGAGAAAATCAGTTGTGAAGAAATCTCAAATTAATTAGAGAGAATCTAAGACATCTTGGCATCAGTGGAAGCATGAAATGTCCCAGCATAAGATGACATCCAAGAAGACAAAACGGTGTGCCAGGTAGGTGAAAGGAAAGGCAGTATCTGTGCTGGGTTTGAGTGACTAGGAGAGGAGTCTGCAGGGTGCAACAGAGATCAGGGCTGAAGGCTGACTTGGCCGTCTTAAGAAGGAAGGTCCTTGGGAAGGTTGAGTCCTAGACTGGTGTGTTTAATGGAGTTAAGTGAGCTTGTCAGGTACCTGAAAATGATTTGTATTCATTAATCAGTGCTGACACGGTAGACGGGAAAGGTGCCCTCGGGACTAGAATTGGAATCACCAAGGACAACACTCTGGAGGGAATTTCCAGAGAGATTTAATTGAAAAAGGAAGATTCACTCTAAATATGGGTGGTGCCATGCCATGGCGTGGGGCCTGGGCTGAAACAAAAAGGGGACCTGAACTAAGGACTGCATTAATTTCTCCCTACTTCATGATTGTGGGTGCAATGTGATAAGCCATGCCAAGCTCCTGGCGTGTGCCTTCCCACAGAGATGGGCCGTACCTTCAGTCGCTGAGCCCTTCCTTCCATGGCTGATCTTGGGTATTTTGTCACAACAATGAGAAAACAAAACAAAACAAAAAACTGATACAAATGGCCACTTGCTCTTTGGTGAGCATGTGCAAGGCTGGGGGACAGGAGGGAGACTGGCCCAGGCACATGCTTTCATCGTCTGGGTCAGGGTGGGGGTTGGGGTGGAGGGTGGGGAGTGCAGTGGGGGTTGGGGGGTTAGGCAGCTTTTTGGCAGAGCCTGGGGTTCTTTGTGGGTGCTGTACAGTTTCACCACTGTGCTATACACTGTGCTATACGGTCCCTGTTCTTTTCCTTTGTTCCCTTTATTTTCTTTCATTTGTGATAGCTTGACCTGAATAAGCATCTTGACTGATGGGAATGGACAGGCAAGACAGAGTATTTAGCTCTGATGTCTGTTGGCAGTCTAAGTGGCAAGCCCTGTGCTGGGGCCTAAGCACAAGAAGAATAAAAATAAATCCCCACCCTCCAAGAACTTTCAACTTTGCAGGATGTATTTTCAGTCCTGCTAAATATACTCTATCTTTCTGTACATCCCTAGGAGAGCATAGAGAAAGGCTCTTTTAGTTCTAGAGTGAAGACAGACAGGATAGAGTCAGCTCCAAGGAGAGCTGAAGCGTGGCCACCACCCAGAGGGAAACGGATTCCATGAGGCAGCCATGCAGATGTCCGAATCTGCTCAAATCCTTCACTAGACATTCCTGAATTCCTATCACGTGTCAGGCACCGAGAGGATGACAGTGGCAAGACGAGGACCCTGCTGTCAGGGAGCTGCCCCCCTTCCCTGTCTTCTCTCTGAATTAATAGCAAAGGCTAAGAGATGGTGAGCCAGTGAGTGGCTATCTAGATGCCGGCCTCATAACATTTCTGCTTTGCTTCAAGTGGTGGCCACCACTTTAGCTCTCCTTTAAAGAAGACAGAACCAAATGGCTTACTCAGTTATGGAGGTTACAGAGCCTCATAATCTGTCATCTGCAGATTTAAGCTGATGGCTGGAGAACCAGAGGCACTAAAGACAGAAATGATTTTGTTCCGGCTCAAGTAGTCAGGCAGAAAGTCTGCTTCCAGTCTATTCTAATCAGATTCTCAAGAAATCAGGTGTGCTCCGCCCCCAAGATTGAGGGGGCATGCGCCTTCTTTACTTAGTCTGCTAATCCAAACCCTAACATCTTCCAGATGCACTGTCGTAGATACACCCTGAAAGATTGTGGTCCACTCAGGGCATCCTTGAGTCCAGTCAAGTTGTACATAAAGTTAATCATCACATACAGCAAGTATTATACTTGGTATTATATAGGTTAAATTTCATATATATATCAATACAATGCTGGTCCATGCACATTTATCAATAGACCACATTTATTATTGGTTCTATTATTTTTGTATCAATATTGAGATCGTAACCTTGGGCTCTAACAACCAAGGGCCAGAGACAAATATTGAATCAGTAATGTTATGGTGAATATAAACTTTAGTGAGAAAAGTTTCAGAAAGAGAAGAGAATCTCTTTTCATTGAGCCAGGATGACTGAAGGTAAGGAAGCCAGTCAACTTGCTTGGAAATATGAGTAGATTCATAAAAATGAGTGTATGGTGAGAATTATTTCATAGGTTCCATACTTCTGTATTCAATGAGTATACTAACAACTTTTTTTAAAGTATTGTTTAATTTTCCACATAAATATATTGGTTTTTTTGCTGTATTATAGGTATCAAGTGTATTCCAGCTTACTTGCCCTATCATTTCCCCCACCCCAACTTCATATGCTCTTTTTAAAACCCTCTGAATTCATTTAGTGTGGCCAGTATGTGCATGGGAGTAGGGCTATCCACTGGAAAATGGGCAATACACGTATGCATCTGAAGTAAACTGACTTTCTTGCCCCCAGCACCCCCCAGTTGCTCTTCAGCCAGGAGTGGGACTTCAAACCGTCACACCGGTGCTGGGACTTTGGCTTGCTTCCTGCCACAGCTGCTGTGAGTTCCTGTGTGAGTCCCTGTTGTGATCAGAAAACAATTTCACAATAGTCCTCCACTAGTTCTGGCTCTTAACAGTCTTTTCCCTTTTCCATGATGATCTCTGAGACTTGGATGAAGGAGACGAGATATTAGGGGGAGGGGATGGCCTACTTAGGGCTCAGCTTTCAGCATGCTTATTCTCTCTGCACCTGAACCAGCTGCAAGTCTCTGTATTAACGGCCATCTACTGCACACACACACAAAAGCTTCTCCTCTGAATGTTAGATATTGCGTTGATCTATGAGCATAAGGATAGGTATTAAAAGAGAACTTTAAAATGCCAAATTTAGCTGAATACTGGTATTAAGTTCTCCCCTAGAGCATATGACCTACCCCACCAGGGGTTCTTGGCCCAGTTAACAGCACCAGGCACAAGTTTCATCTTGTAGAAACAGATTATATTGTCTGTAGAAATATTTGAAAAGGTTGGTTCTTTCTAACTAGCTAGGATCCTTTGTTACATAGACATTTCGGAGCCTTTTTTGTGGCCAATGAAACATCAATTACTTTATTTTCTACTTTTGCCTGAGGACAGATGTGTGTTCACCCTAAAAACCCAATTAAGCATGAAACCTGAAGTATTTGGTCTCTGTGGCTCTGCTTGGGGGTCCTCTGACAGGGCCTCTGGCCTTAGGAATAGCTACTATGCTGGGAAATCCCAGTCCCTCCTCCTCGATGCAAGGTCTGTAACCCGGGGTCTAGGTCATTCCTAACCAGAGGTTTCATGAACTAGTGAGCCAGAGAAAGCACTCTCCTTTTCTTGGCACAGAGTATGTAAACACACAGGATGTGAGCTTCTCTTCCACGGAGTCGGAACAACTGGAGCTTTACAAGACATTTTTCAAGGTTATAGTGGGTTAAGTGATGAATGATCCTCACAGGACCAACGGGCCAGCGAGTTTACCACCGAGATGGTGTCTTCGACTCCATGAATTCCCTGGTGGGTGACAAAGCAAACAGCAGTACTATATAGCCCTGTGAAGTTATTTTTCTTTTTCATTCTCTCTGGATACTCATAATTACCCAAAAAAAAAAAATGCACTCAAGAACAAAATGGTGGCCGTCAGGCTGTTTACTCTAGCAAAGGCTAGTATCCGTAACAACCTTGCTCACCAATACTATGATATTTTGTAGTTCCAGACTGACAAAAAAATGCACTCAAGAACAAAATGGTGGCCGTCAGGCTGTTTACTCTAGCAAAGGCTGGTATCCGTAACAACCTTGCTCACCAATAATATGATATTTTGTAGTTCCAAATTGGCTCTAGGAAAGTTTTTTTTTTTTTTTTTTACTTTTCCAAAACACTGGGGTCCATCATTTAGATACAAGAGCAGAAACTGCTTCTGTCACCCAGTGAAAAACAGACAATGATCTGGAAAGGATGGTTTAATTCCACCGTGTTGAGGTTGAAGAACTTGGTGTTATCTAAATCTATTCAGGTATACACTGAATAAATGAGACAACATTTTAAACTACATCACAGTTTTGAACCTTCCACTTGTCCATACAATTTCAATAGTCTCAAAACTGAACAATAATTTGATAGTGAAATCATGTACAGATAAGCACTCTTGTTTTTCTTGCATTTTCCTTACATCTTGGGGACCATGGTTTTGAGCCATGGAGGGAAGATAATCTGCAGATTAAGAAGCGCACGGAGAGCACTGAGCCAGTGTGCAAGAGCCAAGCCCGTGCCTTCCCCTCCCTCCAGCCTGCTTCAGCCAGACCCGCTGGCACACAGAAGCCTGCTGACCACATCCATGGTTTTCTGTGTGGCTAAACTATATTTGAATAGTCATCCCTGGGGAGATTGCCTTACATTTTATTTCCTCTGCAACCTATGGGACAGACTTCTCAAGGTGACTTAGAGGTTTCAAGAAAATGTAAGCCTGTAATTTAGTTAAGATATCGAGTATGTCAAATAAATCAGAACTAGCAATAAAAGATAGATGAAAAATGTAGGATGCTGTTGGTTAGTGAGTAGGAATTGAGTGTTGGGCTTTATTGTGGGGATTCTGTTCAAACATAATCCAGTTAATGGTACCGTGTTCTGTGTCCAAGGCTATTATCCTTCATCATGTAATTTTGGATAAGTCACTTAAACAAAAACATCTTGGACTGGACCAAATATGGTTTTGGAGTCAGACTTGAGTTTGAATGCTGGCTCTGCCACTTACGAAGAACTCAACCTTGAACATATTAATTAGTCTGTCTGAGTCAGTTTCCCCACAGGTTCAATGGAGAAAGTATGCCTTACGTCATAAAGTTTAATGAAGTACAAATGAGTTGGCATGTGTGAAATGTCTTCTACTTCCTCCTGGTTTCTTTCTCCAACTTTAAAAGATTAATTACACCTCCCATCTACTTGTCTAACAGCCTGTGTGGAGGATTCGCTATTGCCCAGAAACCAGTTTTAGTGAGTAAAGTAAATTAGTTTATAACAGATCTGTTATTACTATAGTGCACAGTGCAAATGCTTGAGGAGTGCAAAAGGGCTTGAGGAGTGGGTGGGGATCTATGTGTTCTGTGAAATGCATGGGGGTGGGGGGCAAAGACAAGTAAACAGGTTTGCAGCATCTGCTTTCAGTTACTAGGGGGAAATCTGATTTCTAGGGGTTTGTGGTGTTACATGAGTGCAACTATTCACATACAGTAACTTCAGTGGTCTGTGTCAGAAAATATATGTTATCAAGGTAAAATCCTCTATTTATGAGCCAAGGAAACAGTGTGTATGTGCATGCATGTGTGTGCTAGCATTTGGCTAAAGGAGGAAATCAATAGCATATTTCACAAACATCTTAAAATCAGATGAGCTTTTAAAAAGCTGAAAGCTACCTGATCACAAACACAATTGCGGGTATGTTGGTGTTTTTGGAAGTAGAGTACAAGAACTTTGGCAGAATCTCTTGTTATAAAGGAGCAAGACTACCACAACTTTTCTACCTCTAAAAAAAATAATATTTCAAAGGACTTCTCTTCAAGCATAAAGCATACAGTAAGAATAACTTCTAGAATAAAAATGGACCCTTTTGTTCGTAAGATTAAATGCTCGTACCTCGTTATGCAACAAGAAGCCCGGAGCTGCTGTATAATACCATCCCCAGGGACCGTGCCAGGACAGTCTTCACACTGTCTTTTCAAAGTGAAGTTCCTTCTTCCTGCAACATTCATTTTTCCTGAAAACTAACAGTGTTAGTTTTGAAGTGAGACTTTGAAGATCCAAAGCATCTCTGGCAACCAGAATTCATATAGGCATCATAATTGAAGGCAGAACATTTTAAAAAAATAATTAAAATTCCAGGTATACCTTGTTAAAGAATGGAGCAGTTATTGTGTGACAGAATCTAAAATCTCAAATCTCGCAAATTACTAAAATTGTTACTTTTTTTTTTTAACTTCGGTATCATTTTAATTAACTGAAGTAGATGCTCTGGAAGGTCTGGATACTCTGTTAATAAGTTTTAAATTCTTTCTATTGTGGAAAAAGAGATGCACACTAAACTTACAAAACATAGCAGTGTGTTTTCTTTCTCAACTAATTGTTTCAAAAACAAAATAACACAAGTAAATGTCCTTCTTTATATTCAGGATGAGTTAGTGTCTCTCTAATTGTCAACACCTTAGCTTACAGTAATGCCAAATGCCAATAAGTCATTTCCTAATTGAAAATTTAAAGTCAGTTGGCTTCACCCACATTAGAAGTAGAGTTTTTGAGCAGAGTTCTGAAGCTGCTTCAACCTTGTATCCCTCAGTATGTAAAACTAATGACTGTATCTTTTTTGAGTTTGCTCTTCCTGCTTTCACAAACATCAGTGCTCTTGGGGCATCCTTCACGTGGGAAATTCTGTCACGTGGGGCATCCTGGGCGTAATCCCAGCACTGGAAGGTAGAAGCAGGATGCTCAAGAGCAACTTTGACTGCTCAGTAAGTTTGAGCGCAACTTGAGCTTTGCGAGATTCAGCATCTAAACAACAAAACTGAAGGGACTGGTTGAAGAGGACACAAGTTGGGTTCTCAGCATCCATGTTGGTGACTCACAATCACCTGTAGCTGAAGCTCTAGAGGAATCCAATGCCTGCCTCTGACCTTCAGGAGCACCTATTCTCATGTGTACACGCATGTGTGTGTGTGTGTGTGTGTGTGTGTGTGTGTGTGTGTGCGCGCACACACACACACAATTAAAATAACAAAAGCAAATCTCGAAAATGAAAAGTAAAAGAACTTTGGGGTTGAGATTTATTGAGAAGTTTGGAAACTGCCTGTCATCCTAGAAACCTTTATGATTTTATATTCCATGGAAGAATAGAATTTATATTTCTCTGAAAACCGTAATTATTAGGCCACTATACTATTTTCATTAACTGGGAGGTTCTGAGAGCTCAGTAGTAATTGCACAGAATATACTGACATCTGGTGGCATTGATTAAGCAAATACATTGTGATTAAAATTATTGACTGAATTATCTTAAGTATTCATAACACTCAGAGTTCCACTAAACTATTTTTAAAGGTTTTGATTTAAAAGGTTTTGATTTTCCTGCTATAATATTTGTCATCTGACCTAATCTTTTCATTTAAGTACTTAGTAAATAATTATGTTTTAAACTAAGATTAATTAATCCTAGGTTAATAATGATGTGTAACTTTTAATAACACCATTTAAATGTTTTTTTTTATGTTTTGTGTTGTTTAAAAATATTCCACTTTAGCCGAGTATGGTGATATAGGCTTTAATCTCAGCATTCAAGGCACAGACAAGCAGATCTCTGCGAGTTCAGGGCCATTCTTGTCAACATAGTAAGTTCCAGGACAACCAGGGCTACATAGATAGAGCCTGTCTCAAACAAAACAAAACAACACTTTGAACAAATAATGTGTGTGCTTTTCCTAGTTCCCTACTTAGAAGCCTAATATGGAGAGCTGCCTGCAGTAACAACGGGGTGTGGTGTGTACGATGTCATGCTACTAAACCACTCGAGTTTTCAAAAACTACATCTAATTGAATCTAGGAGAGTGTCACCCCTGTCTCATTATTAACATGACTCTCTCCATAGTTGTCATCCATCTGGAGAAGTAAAACAATAGCTTCCACCCAGCTTCTCAAAGGGAAAAACAGATGGATTTTGACCTGTCCACAGTCAGCGTCAACCCCGTGAATGGAGTCTGGGAGCCACTAGCCTTGCTCGCCACCGTTTGATGTGTTTCCACTTGGGATGAGTGACATGTACTCAGTGGTCATGGTTTTAAACGGATCTCTCTGCAGGCTCTGGCTTTTGCATCAAATTCTCGACTAAAATTATGTTTAAACTTTGTTTCCTCTCATCTCTTCCTGGTTTTGATTATTTCTTAAGAATAGTTGATGGTCTCATGACACGATCCTCTTATTTCTGTATTTTGTGTCTTGTGTTTTGAATTTTATGTGAAATTGTGGGTTTGATCTTTGACCTCTGTTTACTATAATACTGATTTACCACTAATTTGATAGCAAGCCATAGGGATCTACTGTAAACACGCTGCTCACTTTACACTGCTCTGTTTTACTCTTAAGTGGAGAAATGTGTGTGTAGAATATAATTGAGAGACTTGCAGAAGTAATAAAACCCACATAATTTCCCAAGTTCCCAGGTAGCCTTCAGATTAATATAATACCTTTCTGTGATATAAGAACCTAGTAAATTAAGAGGAAGTCAGCAATGTAAATAAGCGCAACTTAGCATTTAGTTTTAGTGTGGTCAATATAGTCACCCTGAAATACAGAAACATAGCACGGACCACACAGCTCTGCCTAAGCTGGCTAAGATCTGAACCTAGAGAACTCTGGTCACAGATGTGCTCAGTGTGATTGGCCCTGGATCTACTCTCTGATCCTGGGGGAGGAAAGGATTGACTCAGGGACACAGGACTGGGGAGGGCTGGCTTGAGAGTGGCTAACGACAGGCTGGGAGCCGAGAGGAACCTGTCCTGCTGTATGCTGAGATGCCCATGACTTTTCTTTCCCAGTTATCAGACTTTCTAAAGGAGATTGTGCTTAGCTCCCAACCCATAGTCAACCAAAGGTAAGGAGAGGCAGGGTTTTCCTTATCATGGCTGTACCTATAGGCATAGGCCAGGAAGGTATGGGAGTAGCATCCTCAAGAAGATGGATTATGCCGAGCAGTGGTGGCACACGCCTTTAATCCCAGCACTTGGGAGGCAGAGGCAGGTGGATTTCTGAGTTCAAGACCAGCCTGGTCTACAGAGTGAGTTCCAGGACAGCCAGGGCTACACAGAGAAACCCTGTCTTGGAAAAAAAATAAGATGAATTATGGCTAGGAAAATATTGGAGGACAAAACCCTTATCTTTCTCTTCTCTTGCTCTGTCAGCTTCCTGTGAGGTGGTAGCAGGAGAGGTAAAATGAGCAAAAGGGTTGTCTCGTCAGTCAGTGCATATCCCAGGGTTATTGGTCATCCTGTGAATCTGAATATTGGACACAGATGAATTATGGTCCTCAGAACATTTGGAGCAACCTGAAATCGATAGCTATCCAAAAGACAATTGTCATGTTCAACCTGATCCACCTTTTCCATTTCACCTCATTTCTCTTAATTATATTTACAAAGATAGCATGAGAATGAAATTATTTGTTTATCCTGCAAACATTTATGGAATCTCCTCCTTCTTCATGTACAACCGGAATATTATAGAAGAGAGAAAAATGCATGATGCATAGGCATTCCGTACAAGAGATGCATTCTGCTGGAGCTGTACAGTGTGTGTGTGTGTGTGTGTGTGTGTGTGTGTGTGTGTGTGTGTGTGTTTATGTGTACATGTGTGCATGCACCCTAAAGGAGCTCATTAAATATAAAATACCTATAAGGTGAATGATGTCACAAAGCCAGGCAGAATTCTAAGAGAAAGGAGTGATGTCAACAACGACATCCACCGACCCAGAAGAAAAGCACCAAGGGTGGGAACTCAGGACTGGTTTGCTAATAGCGACCAAACTAGAATTTGAAATTTGCCGCTGAGCATGGAAAGGTTGGAGATGTGTTTGTGGAATAAAGCTAACTTGAAGGAAAAACTTCATGAACACTCTGGATGCTTCAAGAGACATAAAGTTCGGCCCTGACTCAGCTGATTTTACTGATGTGATTTTAGGACTTGTCTATTCTGTCGGCTGTCGCTATGTGCATCTGTAACTGGGAAGTCTACCAGCTCTCCCAACTCATACCAGGAGTGCTGCACTGAGCGAATGAGGCAATGCACATGAAAATGCTAAGGACACCAGCAGACGGGTCAGATTAAAGCACATCAGAAATGCCATCCCAGGTTTGACTTTAATTCCTTAAGTAGTAGTAAGGAGTCGTTAAAGACCTTTGAAGAAGGGGATAAATGATATGAGGAACAAGGTGTAAGGAACAGAATTCTCTCCAGCCCCCTGGCAATTATTCTCTCTTCTCTGCTGACAGTTCCCTGTGATGTCATTTCAGCATCTCCTGCAGGCTCTTGGGGTTGGGAGGAATCTATGTCACCTTGGGAAGGGCTGTGTGTGCCCTGAAGGCCTCAAGCTATGTAAATCCTAGGCTGCTATAGCTCAGTCCTTCCATTCACTTAAGCATATCTAGTGTTTGGAATACCTTCCACATTTATCCACATTTCAAGATGCCTCATATGAGTACAGCAAATTCTTGTACCGCATCACCAGAAGGCATCCTCGTTTTATGCTGTGCTGCATCCGGCTAAACAGACTTAAAGATTCGTCCCCTTTCTTCCTCACTGCTGAGCTTTACTGAATTCGAAACACTTCTAAGGCCCTAAAATCTTGGTACTACTCCCTCTTGAGATGAATCTATTCCTAAGTATGTTTACTTTTCATACATTTAAGTTTTACTGAATTATCGAGCTACTAAATTTCTCTGACACCTATTATAGAGCTGAATTTAGTGATGGCTCATTCCACCGCACTAAGTTGAAACATCAGTAAATCTCCACAACTTTTATCTTATACTCAAAACATACTTTCCAGGGTTGGGTATTTGTCTCACGGATAAAGCTGCTGTCTGGCACATGGGAGGCAAGGCCCTGGGATCTGTCCTCAGCTCTGAAAACAAAAAACAAGAAACAAAAACCATATTTTCCAGTTCAGTTGTTCTTTTCTTTATTTGAAACAATTGCAAGGTTTAAAGAAACTGAAGTTAACGTCTGAAGTCCTTTAAAACTTCCTATTTTCTTTCTTTCCTTGTTCCTATCTTTCTCTCCTTCCTTGCTTTCTTTCTTTCTTTCTTTCTTTCTTTCTTTCTTTCTTTCTTCCTTTTCATTTCTTTCTGAGACAAGCTGCATCACTCTGGCCTTAAACCAGAGTTCATCTCCTCAGCTTCCCAAGTACAGGATTATAGATACATTTTATGACATCCCACCCTGTTAGAATTTGTGACCTGTAATTCCTGGTTGTCTAAAGTGAATAAATGAATGAATGAATGAATGAATGAGTTTAATGGATCTGGAAAAGTGTTGTCTCTTTATATTATGCATAAACAGTAGTCAGGAAAATGTTTCTATAATGTGAGTTAGTAAATATTTTCAAGATTGCTGCCGACCTCTTTGTCTCTTTGTCTCAACTACAGTGTGACGACAATCATAGATAGAATAAAAATGACAGGTGTAACTAAAGTCCAATAAAACATTTTACAAAATAGGTAGTGCTTAAGATGACTTGGCCTGCAGGCTGGACCAGTTAGATTGTTCTCAAACACTGATGCACACCAGGATTGCCTGGGTCAAAATTTACATGTGACACAGCAACAACAGCAGCAGCAGCAACAACAACAACAAATCTCAAACTTTAGATCCTACTCTCATGGGTTTGGTAAGGTTGGGGCTCCCAGGTGCTTCTTATGCAAATAAAACTTGAGGGCCTCTGTACTTTCTGGAATAAAATACAATTCTAATGTCCTATATCTACTTCTGAATTTTTGATAAGGCAATAAATAGGCATATTTACACAAGAGACTCAAAGTTGGATCAATAAAGATTAGTACATATTAAGTGAAAGAAAATAATTTCTTTCTGTCTAGAAAATTGGAGGCCTAATAATTTCGTTCCACAATTATAGCTAGCATCAATTTCTGAAAATCACCTAAATGGTCATATTTAAATAAATCATAGAACTATAGCTGGAGCCAAACATTTTGGATTTAGTCTGTAAGGTGTAAATTGAATTTAAATAATCCCAGCTAACTTTAAAAGTTTGTTAACCCTCAAGTCTATAGAGTAGTTTACTGCTCTTATTATTAACATTATCATAACCCAAAAAGTACTTAATAGAGCCTTACACCCCATAAAATACCCACACTGTTTTACCATTAGTTGATACTTTGTAAATCTGAGCCCCGATGTTTTTTCAAATGCCTGTTGAAAGCTACTCAGCAGAGCAATGAAAAGATAGAAAATATTTTTTTTTCCATATAGAAATTGAGAGAGGCCTGGGTCCCACCCTGCACAGAAGCATTTCTCATACCAAGAAAAGACAGTTAAATTATAAACAGACGGACAATCACATGACAAACAATTAAAATCTATCAGGTGAGGTCAGGTTCCAAATTTGAATTCCTTTTTGTTGGCTCACATCATCCTTTCCCTAACAATGAGATGTGCTGCCATGTGGAACCACCAGGTCTGATCCACTCCCATCCTCCCAACCCAGAAAATGGAGGCAGAGATTGTGCCTGAAAGAGAATTGGCATCTGAGAAGCCTGCTTCGTTCTTCTTATGTCTGCCAGGGGCCGGTGAGGGACAGAGAGTGACTCACAGCCCTTCCTAGCTAGTTGTCACTGGGGCTTTGCTGTTATTCAGTTCAAAGCTAAGAATGTAACATCTTTATTCTTTTCTTTCTTATCTCTTAATGGCCTGCTGCCAGCCTGGCATACTGCACATATAGAGCTAGGTTTTAATTTTCTTCTCTTTGTATTTGTATCTTGAGAAAGAAATGGGAAAGAAACAATTAGACTTTTAAAATTAGAAGTTAATTTTTGACTTTCAACAGTGAATTGGTAAGTATAGCTGCATGAATTACCTCATTTCCCTGGAATTTAATTTTTTTTTAAATGGAAAATAACACTTTCTGATGTGTTTAATTGAGACAATAAACAGGTTAATCTTGGCTACAAGGCAGTTGGACACTGGGACTCAGGAAATTCAATAATCTGATATTCTAAATTGTTTTTGTAAATGATACAAAGCTGTTTTAAATATGTGGTTAATGATGCAAGACTTCAGTGCCTGTATAATTAAGAAATGATTTTTTATACTTTCATTTAGTAAAAATGAACTTATAAGTGCATACTTAATACCTTAATAACATAATTGTCCTTGTTATGTGTCCAGATTTTCTTACAACTCAGAGCACCCCCTCTAACGATGACATGTTTAGTACTCCTCAGTTTTTATTTGAAAAAGCTCCCAGCCCACAGATTGACCTCACTAGTGTGAGTGCTAGTGATTTCTGCTATTGCTGACTTCTCCTCTTCTTCATGTCTTTCCTCTCCCAAGTTCCCCACGGTGATGTGTCTTATTATTTTGTGATTTACATCTGTGAGTTCAACAACAGCTTCACTATAGAGAGCCTGACCCACGTCGCTAGCCCAGGTTCCACCACCAAACCATCTGCATCTACAGGGAAGGAAGTAGAACATTTGGGAGACAGCGTCATCACTTTTCCTGGGCCCCTGCCTCTTCCCATCTTCCCAAGCTCACCCAAGCCAGACTGTCAAGGCCATCTTTTTTTCTTCCCCCATTTGGCCCATTCCCATAACCACCCATGCCTTCCTTTCCAGTGCATCACCCGCACACAGGCTCTGGTCTGAAACTGCTAGAGATCACTAAGTCTTCCCCTTCCAGTCATCCCCTCCACTGACCCTTCCTGCGTATCCCGTGAAGCCAGGGAGTCAAATGATAACTAAGCAAAAGAGGCTAGACAAGGACTTGGCCACAGGCAGAGGGTACCAGTGTTCAAGGAAAGAGAGGCATAGCAGGGTCATGGTTTTTAAATATATGGAGAGGTGGGCAGAGGGGAGAGGGAAATAGGTTCTGGAGCCATACCGTAGAAGGTAAGGTATGGAAGCAGATAAAGACTAGATATTGAAAGGGGAAAGAAAATATTTGCCTCTAACTTATTCTACTTTCTCTCCATCTACCTTATCCTCAGCAATAAAATTCCTTAAAAGCTAAAATTTCAAATGGAGGTCATTTTATTTTAGTGTTTGTTGTCAGGGTAACAATTCTCAGATTGGTAGAGTAGGAAGTCTATGTGATACTTATTGATTGGAATAGAAATCTAGTTCGAATTTAAGTTTTTATGAGAACAACAATTATTGTCAGTCTCAAAACCGCCTCCTGATGAGAGTTAATTGTGCATATTTATCCAAAAAGGCATCAGGTTTTATAAATGCCAGGTAAACATTATACTTTCCCGGAGAAAATAAAACCAAAGGGATGTTTTATGTAACAATCCGCATTTCCCACATCCTGATACAAACCCTTCATTAGTTGAGGGCATTTTGAAAAGATTGGTGGACTAGGGAGGCAGCTCAGACACGTTTGCTGCTCAACCCTGAGGACCCGAGCGAGCTTCATCCGCGGCACCTGTGTAAAAGCTGAGCTTGCTGACATGTGTCTATAATCACAGTCCTGGGAGGACCAAGGCAGGAGGAGGAAAGCACGGGTTCTGTGAGAGACCCTATCTCAAAACAAAGAAACAAAGTAGCGAGCCATCAAGGAAGGTGCATGATGTGTCTCTGCCCTCCAGCATGTCCACACACGGCACATACACAAACATACACTCCCACACAGATGAAAATAAGACAAAACTAAGATAAAACCGTTGACATCAAGACAAAAGTAAGTTAAATTAAAATAAAATTGTGGGCATCAGAGTCAAGGCATGGAAAAACAAGCCATTAAATGCTTATGAGTATTTTCACTTCCAGGCCAGAGGTAGTTAGCACACCCTTAGAAGAAAATTACTGATGAGAGTATCTTCATCTTGAGGACAGGTTTTTATTTTATCTTTACAGCTGTGGTTTCCAGAGTATTGGCGAGATGTGAAATCAATTTACTGGGTCACAACAAGCTTTTTTTTTTTAATGTCACAAAATAAAAGTTTTCAGACAAAATGAGTGTTGCACTTGCTAGCATGCATCACAGATGAGAAAGACAATTCTCTGAAACTTCAGTCAGGCTGATGTTATCAACGTGCGCATGCGCATTCGATCAGAGTGCCCAGTGCTGCTTCATGTTATAGAAAGAAAGACTTACCTAAGTGTCGGGAGCTGTTTGCCACTTCTCTGAAACAGGAGAGGGGGGG
>JADRCD010235714.1:26332-58352 GCA_019843815.1 Montemys delectorum
TCCTCCTCCTCCTCCTCCTCCTCCTCCTCCTCCTCCTCCTCCTCTTCTTCTTCTTCTTCTTCTTCTTCTTCTTCTTCTTCTTCTTCTTCTTCTTCTTCTCCTCCTCCTCCTCCTTCTCCTTCTCTTCCTCCTCCCCCCCTCCTCCTCCTCCTTCTTCTCCCTCTTCTTCTTAAAAGAAACATGACTATCTCTGGTGTTTTATTAAAATAGTAAGATAATGTATTATGTTTATTTTCTGTGGTAATTAAATGTATTTGATATTTGCTCCTGGTCAGATGTGGCTAACCATGTTTAATACCTTGTCTTCTGGAATTCTAACCATCACGTTACAAAGCAGTAAATCTTATCAGGTCCTCAAAAGAGAAGATGGGGTCTGTTCAAGACCACACAGAGACTGGGGATTGGCCAAAAGTTGAAACCCAGAGTTGCCTAAGTGTTGTAGCTAAACAGCTCTAGCGCATTTCCAAGAGCATAACAGTCATGCTCTAGCATGTTGAAATGTGGTTCCTTCTAGAGCCTCTCTCTCTCTTTCCCTAAGTAGCCAGGGGAAAAAAGGGTTGTTAAAAGTAAATAAGAAGAGGAAAATTTTGCAGATGCCTACTTCAGAGTTGGAAACTTTCTGAATGACATCTAGTCCAAACCTCTCTTTTCAGTGAAGAGGTAAACAAGGCCCACAGAGTTGACGGTCTTGTCTAAAGTCACACAGCTGGCTAGCAGCAGCACAAATCTGAGAAAGACTACAAGCTAGATAGCTGGGACATGTAGTTTCCCACTGTGTGGTTTCTGTAGATGAAATGGGAAGCAGGATCTGGAGAAATTTAGGGAGCATATGGGAGGGGACAGGGTGGGAAGCTGTGCTTTTGGCTGGTAGGAGGCAAATCCTCCCCTACCTCAACATGCACTCTGCTTCCGCCATATCCTCATAAAGGCCACAGCACTGCTGGGGGGTGGGGTGGAGGAGAACCTCCAGGGAGAGCACCAGAGCTGACCTTGCTCTCTTTATCAGGTGAGACACACCAGGGCTTCAGACACAGATGGACGACACAACAGGGAAGTCACCATCACCTCTGTGCATGAAGACTGAGGGAACCTCTTTTCTTTTCTTCTTTTTCCATATTTTAAGCACATGCAAATCCCAAGAGAGGCTTTGCAGAAGGAACACATGTGAGTCGGTGGAGCAGCCGTGGTGTTTGACTGGCTCGATGGGTTTAGGAAGCCTGCCAAGATGCATATGACACTCCATGCTGATCCTGGAAAACTACACAGAAAAAAATTCTAATTAGCAATCTGGACCTCAAGCTGTTCCCCGAGGCTGCTCTCCAGGCATCGAGCTGCTAGGTGGAGCATGTGTCTCCTGCACAGTTCCCTGTCCCTGCACACACATTTGTAAGTTCTTCTTCCATCCAGGTGTTCTACAGTTCTGTGTACCACCACATTCAGTTTGGCCACTCTCTTCTCCCATCCCCACGGGAACCATGACCTTGAAGGCCTTTCCAGTGAGTATATATTATTCCGGAGTCCATGATTATCCTCTCCATTCTTCTGCATTTAGTTGCTTATCTTACACATATTTATCTTTCAATGTGTGCGTTCTTGCTCCTAAACTGAAGTGAAGCCATTCAAGCAAAGGACAGATTTAGTTCTTCCACGATTTCCACAATCCTTTCTGGAAGCACGGGTACTGGGTGAGCCTCGGCGGCTGCTGCAGAGAACAACACAGATTGTGGTAACTGGGAGAATGAGCTGAAGATGCAGAAGTAAACTCTCTCATGAAAAATGAGTTCTCAACCACCAACCAAGGACTATACATGGTGGGACTGATTGTTCTGGCAGCCTGCATATAGTAGAGGATTGCAAATTCAATCATCAATAGGAGGAGAGGACCTTGGCCCTGTGAAGGTTCTGTGCCCCAGTGTAGGGGAATGCCAGGGCCAATAAGTGGGAGAGGGTGGGGTGGCAGGCATGGGGAGGGGGGAGGCAACAGGGGTTTGTTCTTGTTGTTTTTGTTTGTTTGTTTGTTTGTTTGTTTGTTTTTTGGAGGGGAAACTGGGAAAGGAGAAATTTACATGTAAATAAAGAAAATACCTAATTAAAAAAAAAAAAAGAAAAAGAAAAATGAGTTCTATCCAGGATGAATGGTCACAGAAACCTGACTTGACTAGAACATAATCTACCCCCTCCTTCCCCCCCCCAAAAAAAAGAAAGAAAGAAAAGAAAAAAAATGGTAGAAATGATACCCAGTCAGGCCCTGCATCTCTCCCTTAAGGGCCCTTCCAATGAGCAGTGGCAATCAAAATCCGTTTCACTCAAAGGAATTATCTTATTTTTAAAATTAATGTTCTTATCTCACTTTCCTTGGATATTTTCTCCAGTTCAGGAATAGGCCTATCAGTAACAAACCTACTTTGTGTCAAGATTTGAAAGGTAATTCTTTCAGGCCACACACACCCCTCCATGTACCCAAATTCTCAATTGTTGCCAAGAGAACATACTTAGGAAGCAAATAACCACAGGAAAAGATCTATTGTGTTAATAACTTTCATGGATGCATGCTCAGACTTCTCTTAAAAACAGCAAGCGAAGCAATGAAAAATGAAGTGGGACTTGCCTGCCTGGAGTGGAGGAGAGATGGGGGAGGATGGGGACATAATGAGGACCCACCAGGGCCAGAGGCCAGGGGCAGGGCATGACACAACACACCAGAGTATCATCAGGCTCAGCGGGATGAGGATGCAGCTTTGAGAATCTCTCCCTGGTCAGAAGACTGTAAAGGCAGGTGGGATAGTGTGTCAGGGTACACAATGATGGAGTAGTATGGTAAAGAGGTCCTGAAAGGAGCCAAGAAAAGGTCAGAGTCTTAAGAGGTTGGGGGCAACCCTAGTTCTTTCCTTGACCAAGAATTTTAAGAAAAGATGTAGTTCTGTTGAAGACTATAAGGACTAGCTTCAAATCTGCTTCATGGTTTTCTCTACTCTCCCCTAGGGAAAAACTCAGGGAACAGAACAAGCAGACAAGAAAGAAATGCATCTGAAGGTCTTGGCCCAGAACTAGCTCTCTGTCCCTTTTCCACTGGCCACAATAAGCCACATGACTTATCTCAGCATCACTGAGAAAATACCTCTAGTGGGAGCCTGTGGTGGTTTGGATGCTCTCAGCCCAAGGAGTGGCACTACAAGGAGGTGTGACCTTATTGGAGGAAATGTGTCACTGTAGGAGGGAGGCTTGAGACCCTCCTCTTACTCACCTGGGAGACAAAGTTCTGTTTGCCTTCAGCACAAGATGTAGAACTCTCAGCTCCTCCAGTGCTGTGCCTGCCTGGATGGTGCCATGATCCCTGCCATGATGAAAATAGACTGTACCTCTGAACCTGTAAGCCAGCCCCAATTAAATGTTGTCCTTTATAAGAATTGCATTGGCCATGGTGTCTGTTCACAGTAATGGAAATGGTAAGACAGTAGTTGTGACAACTGAGCAAGGGATGGGATAGCACAAATATCCTGTCATGTGGGCACATGTGGAGCTGGGACCAGTAGTTCCCTTTGTGTCCTCCCTTTATCTTTCTGAACCCAGGCTTTTAAGACAGACACCAGGAGCTGTTGTGTCTATGATCCCACCTATTCGAAACTGATCTGAAGATGAAGCCTAAGCCCCAGGATTAGGTACACCCATAGCCAAGCTCCACCCTGCCTTTTCAACCTGTAATTATGACTTACTTAACTTAGCTTTGAATTGGGATCCTGTCAACTCACATACCACGAACACTATTGAAGTATTCATTTACCTTTTCAGTGGTCTTTGTTGGCCTGGTATTCTGCGTTTACCTTATTCTTTCCAAAAGAGAAGCTGGCAAACCTTGGCCCATGGGATGAAACCAGCAGCTTTCTGTGTTTGTAAATAAAGTTTTATTGGAACACAGTCTCATCCATTTGTTTACATGTCCTTGGCTGCTTTCACATTGCAGTGGCACAATTGAGTAATAGTGACACTGAGCATATGACTCACAAACACTAAAATATTTATTATATAGCCCTTTACAGAAGTTTGCAAACTGCTGCTCTAAAAGAAGTTGGCCACATGTCTCTCTAGCTAGTCTCAGACACCTGCATGTGGGTAACTCCCATACTGATTTCCTTGGCTCTCACCTTACTCCTCCTTTGTGTACCTGCACACCCTTTCCTTCTAGAATGTTCTAAACTTCCTAAATTCATGATTATCAAATTCAAACTAAACTCATTCTTTCCTTTTAGATTGGCCAGTCTTTTTTCACTTTCACATCAGCTAATGGATCCCTTAGCCTCCATGTACCTTAATCTTAAACTCATCCCCTGTTCTCCTCCGCTACCATGTTGTCTTTAATAAACTACCTTCTCTCCTGGATGTCTCCATATTGTCTCTGCTGTCTCTCCATTTAAACTGCCCACCAGTTCTGCCTCCTTTCCTGAGAGACCCCAAACTTCCCCATTAAGGCTTCATTCATCATGCAAGGCCCCACCAATTGCCTGGCTTTGCTGTTCACTTGAACTTTATTTGGGGGTACACTGTCAGCTTTCTTTATCTGCAAGTGTCGCATACTTGTACTCACCCTGGTGTGGGTTAACAGTGTTTGGGAAGGACATTTATGTATGGGACAAGTTCAGACTTTCAGTGCCATCATTCCCTAAACATAATGTAGCAACTATTATGTAGAAGGCATGTAACGACGTGAGAGGATGTGTGTAAGTTATACATAAATACTATAACACTTTATATAAGATTCCATATATAGGATGGAGAAATGGCTCTGTAGTGTTTGCTGCTCTTGTACAGGGATCAGTTCTCAGTAGCCATATTAGGTGGCTCACAACTGCCTGTAACTCTGCCTTGAGAGATCAGATGCCCTTTTCTTCTGTCTTTGGGGACCCAATCGTAAGTGGCATGGGCACACACACACACACACACACACACACACACGCACGCGCGTGCACACTTAAAACACACTCCAATCTGAGAGAAAAACATGCCATATTTGCCTTATCTGGCTTATTTTGTTTAACATGATAATCTCTGGTTCCATCTGTTTTCCTATAAATGACTTAATTTCACTTTCTATAAGACTGAATAAAGCCTCATTTTGTATATATAGTGCATGATATATAAATCTTTAAAATTCTACTTTTTCAAAACAATGAGTGGGAAATGGTTGTCACAGAGGGTTTCAATTTTTATTTTCTCTATTATTAAGGTTAAAATATTTTGCATTATTATTTTAATCACTAAAATTTTGTGTATCCTGGCATATATATGTATATATATGCCTAAATATATGTCTTGTATGTGTGTATGTGTATATATATATATATATATATATGTATTTTTTGTCCATTGTAGGTGTGAAAAACAAGGGTTCTAGTTTGTGGTTTTCCTTTTATATTCTATACTGTCTATTGATGTATAAAAGTTCTCAGCTTTATTGTAATTAAACTTGTCAAATTTCCCTCTATGGTTTGTGCTTTTATATTTGTTTAAGATAGTTTCAATTTTAATGTTCTAGGTAGCAACAGCCAACATTTACTGAATACTTCAGCATTTATTGAATATTTTGCTTTAAGTACTAAATTCTGTCCTTTTAAAAATTGTTTTTGCCTCAGTGGGAGATGTCCCTAGCCTTGCAGACTTGATGTCAGGGTGGGGGAATACCCAGGGGGCCCCACACACTCAGAGGAGAAGGGGAAGGGGCATAGGGAAATGGGGAAATATGGGAGGGGGTGACTGGGAGATGGGCAGTGAGTGGGATGTAAAGTAAGTAAAAAAATAAATTGTTTTTGCAATTTTGTTTATTTTTATTTTATGTGTATTGGTGTTTTGCCTATATGTATGTCTATGTACCTTGTGCATATATTGCCCTAGGGAACTAAAAGAAGGCTTCCGATTCCCTGGGACTGGACTTGTAGATGGTTGTTAGCTGTCATTGGAATTGGTCAATAGGAATTGAACCAGGGTCCTCTAGAAGAGCAAGCTGTGCTCTTAACCACTGAGTCATCTCTCCTATTCCTCATTGTCTTCCTTTTATGTAAAAACTGAAAGGTTCAGAGAAATGAAATTAGCATGTCAACGCCACACAGCAAACAAACAGTTATCAGGATCTGAGCACAGGCAGTTAGCCAAGCCTCTGTTTGTAAGGTAAAGTTCTGCGGTTCTCTTTAAAATCGCCAATCTGTAGTTCACTTGCATATAGGAAGTGAGACACTAGAGCTGATCTTTACCTTGGACCCTCCACTTATCATTTCTGAGACGTTCATTGTTAAATAATAATGATAACAATAACAAAAACAAAACCCGAGTGTTAAATGCATCTTGCTAAAGATAATGTTTCTGAAGTCTTACTAATTCTGCAATTAAATGATCCCAAATGAGGAGGCCCAAACGGAACCCATTCTTCAAGTGCTAAGTGAACCCCAGCTTCAAACGGTGTGGCACTAGGACGAACTGGAAGCCAGTCCTTAGACTGTAGCACCAAGACCTGGGAGGCTGATCAAGTCAGGTGAAATGCAGTCTGCCTCGCCCCCAAGAAGCCCTTCCTGCAAGAGGCAGAGGCCAACAAAAGCAGGAACAGTCTCCGAAGCTCCACCTACAGGGCTGGGACCAAAATAGTTCACACGCATCCCTGCCGCCTCCTGTGAACCCCGTGGGAAGGCACTCTGGTCACGAATTGCTTGTTTCAACCGCCCACACACACTAGGGCAGCAGCAGTGATGGCAGCCGCATCTTGGAACCCATCAATCGACTAACCAGCAGCACGTAGGCTACACTTCACATATTTCTCCACCAAGGGCTTTCTTTCTCCAAAGGTTTTACACAAATGTAAAGAAATCAAAACTGATTTTCTAAGTTAAGAAATGAAGAAGCATGAGTTGTGTGCAGCAGATTATGGGGGCCTGATCATAAAGGTCTCACAGAGCAGGCGCAAACCTGTGAATGTCACTGGAGATGGGGAAGGTCGATCTGTTTAGTGTTTTGCCTGTTAGAGCCTGCCTGCATGCCTACTTACAATCTGGCTGACAAAAAAAATTCTCAGGAATGATTGTGCCAAGCTCTGCCACTTCCCCTCTGCCACGCCACCTCATTCATCCTTGTCCTTTTCTTTCTGGGAGAGCTCACATACTGCTCTCCAGGACAGAAAAGCCCAAGAATCTCTGGCAGGTAAAGCCAGGCATGTGACCTATTCCTAGCCAATGGGGTCAAAGGAGGAAAAATGATGGATGTGGAGGTTGGTGATTCTGGAATAACATTTTCTATTAAAGGGTGGATGGATACCAGGCATGGCAGAGCTGAGAAATGGAAGTGTCCTCATAGAATCACATAGCAGGCATGTGGCTCAGGTGCTTGCTTAACAACCAAAGACAATGGGTTCAATTCGTAGCACCCATATACTTATGAAAATAATGAAATATATATATATGTATATATATCAAATAGATATTTTTATTTGGGGTATTTAATTGAAATAAATTAGTTTCTTTAAATTGAACATACTTAGCTATAATTATTAATTGTTGACTCAACATTTTGGTTACTCAGCAAGAACCGACACAACTGTCAAGACAACGTGCCTTTTTTTTTTTTTTTTTCTGCATCTGAAATGACTTACACTTTCTTCGCTTCCTTTACATATTTCCCCTAGGAAATCATCACAGCCTTCTCCCAGGTCCCTGTTTCCCTCCCTCCCCTCCTCTTTCCCTCCCTCCCTCCTTCCATCCCTCCCTCTCCTCCTCCTCTCTTCCTCCTCTCTCCCTCTCCTCTCCTTCCTTCCCCTCTCCTCTCCTCTCTTCCTGTCTTGTTTCCTCTCTCCCTTACCTTTTGTCGTGGAAGCTAAAGTGCATAGCTTAATGAGTCTCAGTGTCCTGAAAACAAATTTCCAGTGTAGACACTTCATGAAATAGCACAAAAATCACAGAATGTTCAAAGTGACAGACAAGGCAACGATCATTTGTAGTGTAACAGAGTTTAAAACCAGTCAGACTAGAATATCCAGTATGAGTTAAGGTTGTTCTTAGCATTTCTGTCCCGTCTTAAATCGATCGACCTATGCGGCAGCTGACAACTTTTCAGCAATTCTTTGTGAACTTATCTGACAGCCCCTCCAGCTGCCATTGGATAGCTCTTCTCTATTCTACGAATAGTTCCTAATGATCAGTCTGTTGCTGGGCTTTAATTCCCACATTGTGCACAATATTGGGGAGAGGGAGATTATGACTCTTTCTCTTTTTTTCCATATGTGGACCATTTTAAACCTTTTACGCAGGGAACTGGAATTGCCAAGGGTGACGGTCACTCTTTAGATTAACTGATAGCTCCTTTTTCTCCCTGTACTTGGAGAAACATTGGCTTTGTGCACAGTAGATCCCAGAGGCAAAGGAGATGATGTCATTCCTGCGCTGACAGGTGTAGGCACCCGGGCCCAGGAGGGAGCGGCGGCAGCTAGGCCGAGCCCGGACCGACCGCACCTGCGTGCCGCAGGGGCCAGGCGCCGGGTCGCCGGGCAGGAAGTGGCTGCGGCTGCGGGAGGACGGACGGGCGGGCGGGGAGGGCCGCGCCCGAGTCCCAGCGCGTGGAGCCAGTCCTCATGGCGGTGCCGGCGCCCACGGGTCCCGAGGACGACGCCTCGGCCGTCCTAGACGAGCTGTCTCGGAACTTCACGTACTGGGCGCCAGGCCCGGGCAACGGCTCGCTGTCAAGCGCCTGGTATCGCAGAAACCAGGTAAGGCCGCCCGCGCACCACAGCGCGCTGCCTGCCAGCTCCACGCAGGCCCCGCGGAGGCGCCAGGCCTCGGCGCCTTCCTGCCAGCTCCCCGTGCGCGCTACCGAGCGAGTGGGGCAGAGCCGACACGTGACGCCGACACCCGGTTACCCCACTTCAGCGGAGCAGCAGACCCCCAGGCTGCTCCCAGGCCTCACTCTTGGGTCTTTGGGTCCCCAAGGACCTAGCCTCCCCCAGCTTTCCTCCCCTTCTGCAAGGATCTGAGGGCTGTGGATGTGGATTTCCACTTATTTTCACCCCAGTTTCCTTTCACAGTTTAAAAAAAAAAAAGTGCCACCCTTCTCAGAAGCAGAAACTCATTGAGGGGCTCCCAAGGTCGATTCTGTGCAGAATTGTCTCTCCAAGGTCTCAGCATCAACCTTCCCTGATATTCTCGGGCTGCAGTTCTTCATTGCTCACCCTTTGGGAAAACATTGTCAACCAAACAACACGGGTTTATGCTGGCAATATAAATTTAAGAGTATCAAAGAGGATTGGAGGTGCCCTCCACCCCCTTTTGCTGGCCCTAAGATCAGGCAGAGGAGCAAAGCTCTACCCAGCCCTGCCTCCCCCTAGCATTTATATTCCTCCAAGTGGGGCAAGTGAGCTTTTAGTCTTGCTCTAGTTTTCCTAAGCCTGTTACTTTGTTCTTGTGCATGAACAAAGCCACAGATCTTTTTCCTTTGCAAGAATACAACCATACATTTTTGTTACTATTGTCCTAAGTGGGGGATCTTAACCACTAATCAAAGGATTCGATCCCTTTTATGCTTGAAAAGTATCCTGAATGTTCGTTTCTGAACTTGGAGGTGATTTGTATAAAGAATAAATAAGCTTAGTCCACCTTATTAATTTTCAACACAGGAAAGATTATGGCTTTAAATCTGTTATGTCACAAAAGATCACAAAATGAGGAAGGGGCATTGCTCAAACACCGAGCCCATTTCTCCTTGCTTCCACTGTGGAATTACAAAGAACAAACTTTCCTGTTCACCAAGATTTCCTTACTATATGTTATGCTTGTAGTAGATACATTTCCAATAAAAGTTTAAGAATGAATGATCTGCTCTTGGTAAAATATTAGAGAGTTACTAGATGTGACCCGCCATGGCATCATCCAAAACAGGAAAGCACTGTTTTCACTAGAGAGTGCATGCAGTCATCAGTTTTCTTTAACATTTCCTGGAATTCTTGATTGTCTTGGCTCCCCCAAGCACAGATTATCATGTGACATAAATGTTTGCAAGGCTTAGCCTGCCCTTTGTAGTGCAGCTGCACAGTGGGCAGAAGGGTGTGTCCAGAAGATGCTAATTGGAAGGTCGGAGCTGACACCTTAGCTGCTCTTGGTTGAGATAGGCTATGTCGGCCTTTTCATCAGTGTGCAGTTAGGCCATCTTATAAGCCACAGCACTTTAGCCTCCGCTGCTGATGAAAGGACAATCACTCTTGTTTCAAGGAAAAGTACAAATTGAATTTTAAAATCGTTTCAACGAACATGTTACCAAGGGCCAGATAAACAGAATCTAGCTTTTCCTTTCTGATACTAACTGAAGAGAGAGATGGCTGAATATGGACAAGAGCTCCAGAAAAAAACAAGTGTGAGATCTGAGTTCCCAAGCCCCACCGTCATGATTGGTACTGGGAGTGACTGGCTTCTTGATGTTTCCCTCAGTTTTGTCACGTCTGAAATGCTTGGCACAGCTTCTTTTTGGTGGTTGCCCAGCTAGCTCGCTGTGTTTTTACAGTGATTGCCATCAGGCCTTACCAAGTAGCCTTCCTCTGTTGCAAAGTCCCAATGCCCCCAAAGAGCTTTCATGTAACAGTGACCACTTAGAGACAGTGCTGTCTGAGACTGATGTAAGAATGCCTGGAGCAGAAACTCTCAGAGCAGACAGTAAATAACCCTGGGCAAGCATCTAAGAAACCACTACAGATTGCATTGAGATCCTGTGCCACGTGGAAAGGTGGAGAGCTGTTGTGGGAAGGTTAGGTATGACAGAGTTCTGCCTGCGTGGTAGTGTCCTGTCCACACATTTTCATGACAAAAGACTAATTAATGTTCCCAAGCACTGTGGAAATATTCAGTGTGGTCTGAGACCCAAGCCTTTCTTTCGGGGATGTTATTAGGTGACTAGGAAGATGTCTGTAACCCCAAAATAGGGCATGTGACTGGTATAAGAGTCTGTGGGAGTCCGCAGCTAGGTAGCTTTCAGCTGGATGGTCAGGGATTCAGTTGGATACTTAAGGATGGGTGGGACTTTATGATAAGTATGGTCAGGTGGAGGACATTTTGGGAAAGGGAAACGCTGATGACAAGAAACAGCTCCGCTTTCTAGAAATTTCCACGCCTATAGTCTGGTCCAATGGTGGATGTGGTAGTTAGAGAAAATGGAGACTGTAAGGTGGGAATAGGGCTTAGGTCCTTGGATCTGGTCCCAGATTGCCTCAAAGGAAGACTAAGGAAGTTAGTTTTATCTATCAGAAAATCAGGAGCCATTGGAGGTTTGGGTCAGGCAGTCCAAAAGCCAAAACAAATTAAATTAAAAAAAAAAAAAAAAAAAAGTACCGCTCTAGCAATGGGCAAAGAGACACCATGTTGGTGGCAGTGTTCCTTTGTCAGTCAGGGGCAGAGCAGATGGTTTGGTTTGGTTTCGTTTGGTTTTTTTATTATTATTATTAAATAATTTCTTTATTGACATTTCAAATGTTATCCCCTTTCCTGGTTTCCCCTCCAAAAACCCCTATCCCCTCCCCTGCACAGAGCAGATGTTTTGTTCATCCTAGCTTGATGCCTGGCTTAGTGTTCATCCTAGGTTGATGTCTAGCTTGGTGCTCATCCTAGCTTGATGCCTGGCTTGGTGTCCAAAGCTTTTTTATGCCTGAGACTCATGAAAATCAAATCAAATCAAACCCAGGCAGCACAGCGCCTCAGGAGGAGGAAGACAGACAGAGACCTGTGGACCACCATGCCACCCACAGACCTTCCTCCAGCAAACAACACAGGCAGGCTGTAGACACTCTTGTGCTGCCACTCCATGCCATGTCACCCAGGGACCTGCCAGCCATGTGGCCAGCCTGCAGTGGGAGCCATCCCAGTGTGCGAGTGTGTGGTGGACAGATGGGAGAGAAAGAGAAGTGGAGCAGCTTGAGCACTGTGAAGAAAGATGGAAGTGGAGACTCCAGGGTGGAGAGGAGAAGCCTGTTGTGAGTGGCTAGCCCCATCACCTGGAGCCATGGATAAAGTCCCAGCATGAGCTGTTGCTGAGGACCATGTTTGGGTCTCTGAATCTATGCAGCAGCAAGGGTCTGTGTTGATGTCCATGTCTCATATTACCACTGGAGAACATGGGGACGACCCTGGTAGAGCAGCTTTTGGGCTGGCCTTATCTCTCACTAGTGGCAGTGCTCCGGAAGCAGACCCTGCACCTCGCCTGGGCAGCACAGTAGGCCTGGCCCTGGTCAAGGGAGTGTAGGTGAGTCAGCCTCAAGGGCAAGAGTATGAAAGAGCTGGCCCTGCCGCTCCTCTGCTGTGAGGTAACATTGGTGTGGGCATGATACCCTCCCCCCCCATTGCCCTTTACCACCTGCAGCAGTCGGGAGAGCTGGCCCTGGGGTAATGAGAGTGGGAGAGCTGACCTGCCTACTGCTGATGGAGGCATTGGGTAGCCTAGCCAGAGCAGAGCTGGAGAGCTTGCCCTTGTGATGTGGATAAAGGAGAGCCAGTGGGCTGAACAACTCAACTACCACACAGGCCCAGATCCAGGGCGCTGAGTTGGCCTACCCCAAAATCTATATGACCTGCAAATGGTTGGGACACTTGAAAGGGCAAGTCCTGCTGATACAAGTCTGTAGAATCTTCATGACACAGGGCAACAACAGGATAACTGGGAGGAGGCCCAGTGAGGCTCCAATATTGATGATGTCACAGAAGCCAGAGATCTAGAGCCAGACCAGTGACTCATTGCACTCATTGCAGTGAACATTTGCAAGTGAAGATGTGTGGACAAAGGGTGTCTTAGTTAGGGTTTCATTGTTGTGAAGAGACACTGTGACCACAGCAACTCATAAAGGACATTTAACTGGGGCTTGCTTACAAGTTCGGAAGTTCAGTCCACTATCATTATGGCAGGAAGCAAGGCAGGGTCTAGGCAGACATGGTGCTGGAGGAGCTGAGAGTTCTACCTTTTGATCTGAAGGCAGCTAGGAGAAGACTGACTTCCAGGCAGCTAGGACAAGGGTCTTAAAGCCCATGCCCACAGTGACACACCTACTCCAACAAGGCCACACCTACAAATAGTGCCACTCCCTGGGCCAAGCATTTACAAACTACCACAGAGTTTAGATATACAGTGACACACTACAGCTTTCATAATGAGATGTTTTCTGTGCTGTGTGTGTGTGTGTGTGTGTGTGTGTGTGTGTGTGTTTTACTTTGAGGGGGAGGTTGCCAGGACAAAGGGCAGATATGTGGGGACAGGGAGTTGAGTAGGAGGGAGGTGCATGATGTAAAACTCACAACAAATCAATAAAAACTTTTTTAAAAATCTAAATTAGAAAAAACCAAAACAACAACAACAAAAGCCCAACCAACCCCCCCACCCCAAAAAATCCAAATTAGGATATAACAGGAGGTAGAGGCTTGAAACTGGCCAGATGTGGACTAAATCTGTTACATAGATAGGATGTGTCATGTTTGACCTTCAGAGAAGCTTTTAAGTGTTTAATATATTGCCATCATTTAAAGATGAGATTAGCTGGGACCAGAGAGATGACTCAGCAGTTAAGAACATTTGCTGCTCATGCAGAGGGCATGGGGTCAGTTCCTAGCACCCACAGGATGGCTCATAACCTCCTGCCTATAACTTTAGTTTCAGGAGATCTGATAACTTCTTCTGGCCTCCATGGGCTCCTGAATACATACTATATATATATATATATTCATGCAGGTTCACACATGTACACATAAGTTTAAAAAATGAGATTAAAATGGTTTTTAAGATTAACACTGAGAAACTCTATCTCAAAACAAAACAAAATAAAAACAAAAACAAAAAAGATTAACACTACATTATAGTTATGATATTTGTTATCTAAAAGTCATATTTAAAATATACCACTTACTCATACACTTCCCTTTACTTAGTCAAATAAAAACCAAAGGTTTATCAAAGGTCAAGCCTGAGAACCTTAAACAAGTCCTTTTATTTGAGAGTATGATTCAGATTTTCTTTTTTAAAGTTTAGGGCAGAATTCATCTTCCATCATAGAAGGCTCCTGGCCTTTTCAGATAAGTTTTGAAGACATTTGTTGAATTGTCTGGACTATCACATTCCTAACACATTATTGATGCATAACAAAGTACATTTAAATGGTGACATGTTATCATTTTGAATTGGGAATCAAGGCTGTGTTTCAAGTAACACATTTTAAAGATGAAATGAGCTATACAATTTCAAGTTTCTATCATCTCAAACATTAGAGGTTCACAGTTAGGCCTGAGGCTATGTGAGTAGGTAGAACAGTTGGCTTGCAAACAGGAGGACTAAAGGTTGGGAGCCCAGGTTACAGTGGCCTCCTGTAATTCCAGCATTCTGAAAGCTGAGATTCTCCAGAGCAAGCAGGATAGGAATAATAGCTAAACTGGCAAGTTTGATCAAGACACCATGAATCCATAAAATAAAGTGGTAAGTGATCAAGAAAGACACATGACATCAACCTCTGGCCTTCACATACATATCACACACACACACACACACACACACACACACCACGTGCACATATGCAAGCACACCACACATAAAATATACATGCAACAAAAATGAAAAAACAAACCCAGGTTCTAGTATTTTTCCCCACAGGATCACAGTGAACCCCCCCCCCCCCCGCCCCTCTTTTGCTCTCCCATTCCTTCAGCTGCTGACAACTCTAAACATCTGGTTTCCAGCCAGTGATTGGGCTTGTTGTCTTGATCGTTGGTTGTTAACTAGCTGATTACACTTGAGTGAATCACTTCATTGCCTGGAGCCACAATTTCCTTGCAGCTATGATTAGGTCTAGGATCTTTAGATTCGCTCCTACTGTGTGTTGGATAAAAAAATCAGCACAGAAAGATGAAGGAGTGAACAGGAAATGGGAACTTCGGCAAAGAAGGGTTTTGATCTTAGGTCCTTATATTTATAAATTGCTGAAATTCACAAGGACATGGTTATAAGGGTTATTCTGCATAGGATGAGATGAAAATTTAGAATTTTTAATGCCCTTTATTTGAAGTTCAGATTAGCAATTGCTTGAATTTTTTTAAAGCCAACAAATTTAAAGGAAATTGATACAACTTAGCAAGAAAGATGCAAAGTGGAGAGACTGACTTTTGTTATATATTATCTGTGTGACACTTTGTAGCTATTATCTCCACTGAGTTCCACAACAAACTGTGAGATACACATTATCCTCACTGCTCATGGAAGTGACCTTATGTTGAATTACTTGGTGCAAGATTGTACAGCAAGCATGTAGGTTCAGCAGCAAAACTATTTTTAGTCCATGCCTAAAGGCCATTGCTAGAAATGAAGCTTGAAAAGAATTTGGTGTTAAGAGTAAAAACGTGAAGGGAGAAATGAGTATGGCTTGTCTCACTGTGCTTACAAAAGCCTGCAGTGAGTTTTGCATTGCCCTCATTGATGTAGCTTTGCTAGCATCCATTTATTCTCTACCAGTGGCTGCATACTCTCCAGAAGAAAGAAAATGATAATTTTTCAAATGCTCAAAAGCCTGGGTAGAAACAGCTGGTCATTTTCATATCCTTTCTAAGAAAAATCTTTTTGTTCTTAAACTTTGTTTGGTTTATACTTACTGATTTTTAAACCTATTTTATACATTTAATATGGCATTTTTTCCTTTATCAGACTTTTTTTTAGCAGTAAATATACAAGCCATCAAGCAATTTTATTGAAGCTTTTGGTTTTTTTTTTTTTTTTAAAAAAAAAAAAAAGGAAAAAAGAAAAGGAAGGGCTTTTTGTTAGAGTCTTACTGCTCTTGTGAGCTTGCAGACCAGATGTTTGCATTGGCGTTCACCTGACGCCCTCCCATGGCCAGCTCACACGAACTAATTATAATGTTTCTATCGCCTAACTGCCCAGTCTAGGCTGTAGGAAACTTGGCCGAGTCACAGGTTACAGGGCCTGCTTTCTTTAAAAATCACTTTATAAGAGGAAGGAAGGTAGAGAAGATGTTGATTAAAATAGAAATAAAATATAAAAGAGTGGGGAAATACAGCATTTAAATGCTAGGATACACGCCTACGGATATACCTCACCAGGAAGAGCCAAAAGTGATGGCCACAAAACCAGGGCAGTGTTTTTTTGGTGGTGTGGTTGGTTGGTTGGTTTGGGCTTTTTGTTTGTTCGTTTGTTTGCTTTTGTTTTTGTTTTTGTTTGTTTAACAGGAGAGAGGGTATTACTCATTTCTTTCTAAAACATTTGTGGTTGTTTAAACTGGCCCTGGGAGCACATCCTGCAGGGATGGCATTCCTGAAGTTGTTCTTTTGCAGCTGTGTAGAGCATGGTTAGTTTGAGTAGTTTCTAGAGCATAGCCTCTCTGCTGGGTATGGTGGTGGCTTCTTCGTGTCCCTATTTCTTGGCATTCTCTACTGAAAGGATGATGGTGTACATATCCTAGATGGATGTTATAAGAGTAAAATAATACATATTGAATAGTAAAATGCCACACACATAGAAAGTACCCAATAGGTGCACCCGGAGATGCTAGGCCTGAAATACATCCTTTTCCTTGGGAAGGCTGGGTTCTCCAAGAAACAGAGATCCTGTAACCAAGAGAAGATACAGAATGGTCTAAGTAGATGTCTCCATCAGATGGGTACAAGTCTCCTGGAGCCTGTCTGCATGAGCAGCCTTTGGACTATTATAAACCTCAGTCCATTCCTGTCTTCCCTTCCTATATTCTAGCTCACCATAAGTATTGCTCCCCATGTAATGTCCTTGTCCATTGGTGGTACCCAAAAAGTAATCTCTGAAAAGCTTAGACTGTAGGATTTGTTTTTAAAATCATTTTTACTAGAACATCTCCAGGCTAGTCTTAGTTCTAGGCTGATCCATTTCCTGCCAAATACATACTAGAAAAGCTTCATATCTTTTCTGTTGATGAAAAAATTAATGAGAGAAGTTATGTAAGCCAATCAACAATGTGGGCCCAATTTAAATGATCAGTGCACCCAGTAAAAACTATAAGCAGAGAGCCCTTTTCAATGAGATAGGGTAGGCAGGAACAACAAAGTCAGAAGACATGCAGTGTGTTCTTGAAATGTAGTTGTGCTTTTGTGATATGTTTGAACTTGTATGTGGGAGAGAGAAGGAAGGGAGACAGAAAGATAGAATATAAATGCTTTAGAAATACTTGAAAAATTACCACCACCACCCCCAACGGAGAAAACCCTCCAAAAATAGCATTACCATATGATCCAGCCATCTCACTTCTTGGCATTTACCCAAGAGATTGAAACCAATGTGTTGGAGAGACAGATACCTGTGCTGCTTCTCAAGTTTGTTGTGACATTAGTCACAATAGCCAAGTCAGGGAGCCAACATACATGTTCACTGACAGATGACTAGGTAACGAAAATGTGGTAAATATAAACAGTTGGATACTAGTAAGCCTTAAAAGGGAAAGAAATTCTGTCACTTTCAACAACATGGAATTAGAGAACATTATGCTCAGTGAAATAAGACAGCCGTAGAAAGACAAATAGCACATGTTCTCACTTATGTGTGGAATCTAAACAACCAAACTCCTAAGCAGGAAGCACAATGCTGACTGTACTAGCTGGGAGGTAGAAGGACAAAGGTGATGCTGGCCAAGAAGTACAGACTCTCAAGAGGAGGAGCGTTGACTTTTTTAACTCATTGTGTAGGGGTGAATATAGCTAAGAGTGTAGTGTACATCTGAAATAGCAAAGAGTAAATTTCAAGTTCCCTTAGCGTTAGGATGATAAGCTCATGAAGTGATGATAGCTGTTAATCTGCCTTATTTAAGCATTCCACTTTCCATCCGTAAATCATAACACTATTTGTACAAATTGTAAATTCACAATAAAAAGGTTAAAAGTACTTTAACATTTGTTCGTAGTCTGTAACTGACTACTTATATGAAACTTCCAGAATTAACACAGTACTGTATTTGATTATGAATCAGTGAGTGGGAACAGAAAGGAAATATTATTAGAGACACCTTTGGCTGAGGCTGCCTGAGACATAGAGGTGGAGAAATGAATAGTCCCTTGTGGGTCAGATTCAAACACATACCCTGTTTTGAGCAACTGCCATGCTCCTGAGGAGAATATCTGTGATTTACATGAAGAGCCATTTACAAGTCTTTTGAGCCATTTAACAGATATCATTAATAAGTACTATGGGTATCATATGCATGGTGACTATGAGGTTTGTTATAACATAGCTACTGGACCAGTGGAATAGAAGAATTTTGCTAGAATAGGAGCTGGAGTAGGAGAAATTATTCTGTCATGTAGCACTGGCCTTTTAGAGGCAGTCAGAGCCCTTACCACAATGTAAAAGGCATAAAGAAAACTTAAACTTGATTCTCAGCTTTGGAAAGATTTGATCTAATAGCTACAAGAACCTCAGGAGACTTTGGCAGATATCAGACTGCATGAGGCAACATCATATACCCTCCTCATACTCAGGCGGAAGCTCACCTGTGGCTAGCATCTGATAGAGTCATAGAGTTCAGGGAAAGCTGTGGCAAACTACTGCTGCAGTTCAAGGCAGACATTGTTCCACAAAGAAGCATGTGGTCTGGAAACCCAGGCAGGTGTAGAGGAAGGCCCTGCAGCCAAAGACTCACAGCATCCAGCTTTAATGTGGTTGTTCCATCCCACACCTGGGCTGGGCCTGCAAAAGGGGCCTGTTGTCCTGATTCTTTACGAAGAGTCAGGAGTCTAGAACCCAGTTTAAGGTTTCCTGAACCCAAGTCTGCTCCCTCCCTCTCCTCTCTCTAAGCCATCTGCCAATGAGTTACTAAATATACTCCTTTTTCTGTTTACTTTTTTTTTGTTCTCCTGAAACTTCAGTTTCTCAGAAGTGAAAACCCTGATGACATTCTTATAAAACTAAAGCTAACCTTATCTTAGTTGCCAGGGGAGGGGGTGTTTGTTAATTAACGAGGAATGTACAATTGTGGAAATGTGTTCTCTAGTAAAAGACAAAATGTAATAGTTCTTAATCATATGAGAAGGCAATATGTTGGGGCTGTCTGCAGAGGTTTTAAGGTTGATTAGAAATTGGCACAGAACTGTATGTAGCAATGGTACAGTATTGTGTAACCCTGACTTTTTCTGAGGATGTTTATAAGCACCAGATTTGAATCCAACATCGTTAGACTTATTTAGAGTAGGAATGTAATAACCTTATAGTATATAGCAAATATCTATAGCATACAATTAGTAAGATAACAAATTAAAATTCTATTTCTGACATACATTTTCTCTTCTTCCTCACATATGAGATCATAGTTTTAGCCCTATTTCAGATTGGTACTACTGACAACTCCATTATCTCAAGAGTCAAGGAGGTTAATAGGAAGAACATCCAACCCCTTCAGTAATCTAAACCGTGTCACGGATTCCAGATTGTTGCTGCTATTTGCTGCTATGGACATAGTTTCTGCATGACCCTGTTGCAGTTAATCTTCCCATTGCTCCTGTTTCTTGCTTAAAGCCCCAAAAGCTGTCTCCAAGTTAGTCTTGTATCCCCTGGTCTCCCACCCACTGTCTATGCTCTGCACCTCTGACAGCTTAAACTTCACACATTTCCTGAAGGCTCATGTGTTGAAGGTTTGGTCCCTAGCCTGTGGTCCTATGGGAAACTGATGGGACCTGTGGGGGCTAGTGAACAAAAGTTAGGTTGTATGGGGACATGCCATCAATTGAGATACTGGGACCCAGGCCTCTCCTCTTCTCTCTTTGATTCGTGGAAGACACCTTCTGCCACATGCTCCTGCCATGATGTGTTGTGTTTTGACAGGCCCCAAAAGCAAGGTCCCAAGTGACCATGGGCTAAAACCTCTGAAGCTGAGAGGAAGCAAACTCTTCCTCCTTTTAAGCAGATAAGCTGGGCATTTCTATGGAGATGGAAATCTGGACAGATGGGAGTCCTCTAGAACTAACCCTGGCCTGTTCTTGTGTAGTTTTGAGCCCTTTCTGCCCTTGCCCTACCTATAGATCTATGGGAAACAAGACTCTTGCCTGCCTCTCCAGTCAGCTGTGCTATGAAACTCCTTGGCAAGGCCCTTGGTGACTTTGTGACCCTGTGTCTGTTCTGCCCTTCCCAAGAAGGAACACATCCTACGTGAGCTAGGCTGAATAATAACCTCCTAAAGGAACCCACACCCTAATCCTTACATCAGCTGCAAACTGTCTCCTTCATGACATAAAAAGACTTTGCAAATGTAATTAATTAGGGAGAATCTCATGAAATGGGGAGACTAAACTAAATCATCCAGGTGGGCCCCAAATGTCACTGCTCATGTCCTTTCAACAGAAAGGCAAGGGGGATGGACACAGAGGAAAACAAAACAGTGTGAACACAGCCAGAGATTCCAGCAGCATGAAGTAGGTGGAGAAGACAATGACTGGATTCTCCTCTGGAGCCTCCAGGGGGAGCAGAGCGTCCAAAACCTTGGTTTCATCTCAACAAAACTGAATTTGGCTTTTGGACTCTAGAACTGTGAAAGGGTAAATTTTGTTGGTTTCCGTCACCAAGCAGAGCAGCCTCAGGATTGACTACATGTACAAACTAGGAATACTCAAACTGCATGCATGTTCCTGGGGCTCCAGAGAGCACGCTCTGCGCACACTTCACAGGTGTGGTGTGTCTGCTGATATTGTTCTCTCTGCTCCTCTGGACTTCTTGAGGGACTAATGGCCTAATATTTACCGGGTTGCTGAGTAAATCCCAAATGGATATATAGCTGAATGAGTAACACCGGGGCCTGCTTCCCTGAGCTGCTTGTCTCCTGCATCTCCTCTCTCTCTCATCGCTTTCCTTTCACATCCTGTGTTCTCTTCAAGCTGTGTGTACATGTGGTTTGAAGTTGGGCCATGACTTTACTTTTCTCCTTAACATCTTTTCTTGGTTCCACTAGCTTTCTTTTTATTTCTTGTTATCTCTCACTAAACTCATATTTTTAAGTGAACCCATATTCTTAATTTCATTGAGTCTGCAAAGCAGGTTCTTTTTTTTTTTCATTTTAGTTTGAAATTCTTCAAATGTGTAAAAGAGTAGAAAGAAATAGTACAATAAACATGGTGTTGTGAATTGATATGAGCTAGTGAGTTCTTCTCTGTGTGCATGCATACAGATAACAATTCTGAAGTCAGCAGCACACACTGAGTCTTCCTCTCCTAACTGCTCACAGATGTACAGATGTATATCTAAGAATCTGCAATGGCTTCTTTCCCTTCTAGCTATTTTGGAGTGGGGTGGGTGTCCACCTATCCACAGGCCTTTTATGTCATTCCTGCAGTGGTTTGTTGACTTAGATCACTCAGTGTGGCCTATCGCTGATATCAGAAGTAAATCACATGTCCGGGTCAGGCATGCCTTACTACTTAGAATGGGAAACAGCATTATTTCAATCAGGAGTTGACTATAATTCTTACTATATTCAAAATCAGCTCCGGATCTGTGGTCCTTTTCAGTCACACACTAGCTCCATATTGGTCTGATTCTGGGTATGTTTTGAAGATAGAGCCAAGAATATGGTCGAGTTCAAAGTCAGGGCTGGGAAAGACTTTTGCTAATTCTATACATTCCTATGTTATCACATTCTATCTCCATCTGGACAGATTGGCCCACTTAGGGATTACAGGTCAGTAACACAAGAACACAGATCACTGTGAAATATTTAAAGAACATTCTGGCACCAAGAAGAAAAAAAAAGTAGTCTATAAGATTGTTATTTCAAATAAAATTAAAACACCATAATAGTTATCAGTGCTGATATTTTGAACTTCATTCTTAATGAATTATTTGCTATGGCTGCCACCATCTATTGCCAAGACATCCTGGAAATGCCAGAAATGAGGCTACAATGGTGACCACACAGCATTGTTCCTCCTGTGTTTCTGACCTGGGCTTATATCTCCATTATGAAGATGTGAAATAACCTTTTTTTTCCCTAAGATTATCTTTGCTTTATTTTATGTTCTCTGAAATTAACAAAAAGTCTGCTAATTTAAAAGAAAATGTGAGGCATTGATTTGACTAGACAGGAGGTGAACTAGGGTAGTCCAGGAGAGTGACTCGCAGATGCCACCCAGGGTCTGTGGGCCAGAGAGAATTAGACTGTGTCACTTTGCTTCACTAATTCCCTGATCTCTTTATAACTAGTTTAGTAAACCAGCCAGGGGAAATCAAGGTGTATGGGTGAGGGGGCCTCAACTCCACTAGTTCTAATTACTAGGAATCAGGTGACATATCAAATAAATAATGATCTAGACATCTTTAGTTGGATAAAATTTTATCAGGACCTATTATTCACAATAAAAAATGAAATTTCTGATTGCAACTGAGTATTTCATCATCATTAAATCACATTTATCAGAATTAATCTAATCAGAATTAAATGGTATTTCCAGGTAGTTATTACAAGTTCCTACATAACCTTTAAGGTCACTAACCTGGATCTTTTAAAGTCATTGTAAGTTTGAATCCTCTCTTCAAAAAAAAAAAAAAACCCTAAAAATGAGTGTTGGTCAGCTTTTTAACTCTTAACAAAATACCAGAGGTAATTAACTTATAAAAAGAAAAAGTCTACTCTTGCTCATGGTTGTAGAAAATCCAGTCTAGGTTGGGCAAACCCATGTTTTTAGGCCTCTGGCACAGTGCTAATGGTAGTGGTGGAACAAACTCATCACTCCATGGCAAGAAAGTAAGAGAGAGGCTGGAGGAAGCAGGCCCCTGCAATCCTTTCTGGGGGCACCCCCTCAGTGACCTATGGCCTTCCCACAAGGCCCCTCCTTCCGAAGGTCAACAGCACCCCCCAAACATTGCCATTCTGAGGACCAAAACATTTAACACATGGCATTTGGGAAACACTCAGCATCACACCGTGGCAACCGTGGGGACTTACTCTAAGTTATGGTTCAACTGTGAAATGTCCCCCACAGCCCCAAGTGTGGGAGCCTCTAAGTGGTAGTACTTTTTGGAGATGTTGTAGGACCTTTGGGATGTGGAGTCTGGCTAGAGGATAAAGGCCATGAGGGGTAGCCCTCAGACTTCCCTATCTGCTTCAGTTCCATCTGATTCTCTGCCACACACTCACTGTGATGGAATCATCCTCTATGCCTCCTCCGACATGATGAGCTGAGAGGCAAAATAAATCCTTCCTTGTCTAAGTCCCTCCTTCCAGGTGTTGTCACAGTGGTAGGGAAACTAACTGATACGTTGTTTCTACTATTCTTAGGTATGGATGAATGAATTTAATTGGTATGCAATAAATTTAAGTTAGAGAAAAATCTTGGAAAAATATTAATATATAAATTTATGTTTAGTGATACCAGAGAGCTGTTTCTAACATTTGCCTTTGCCAATGTATTTCCTGTTTGTTGAGTATATATGATATTGAAGGTCAGCACCCAGGTTTTTATTGCACACTTAGGACTCTCTTAGTTGTTCAAATCTGAATTCTGGAACAAATGTTTGCCCTCATGCAAACATTTTAAAATTTTAATTTTAATTAGCCACTTAATTTTAAAATAGCCACTCCCTTTGAGGTCCTTCTATGGGTAAACTAGAAGAAAGATTTGAGGAAATTACCCAGAATTCAGTGCACAGTGGTGAGCAGTTGGTAAATGATAGTGAGAAACTAGGATGGAATGAAAAATTCAACACATTAGTAAAAGGAGCTCCAGATGGAGACTACAGAGAGCAGATGAACAGCATTCAAAGAATTAGTGATAACCTACAGCAACACACAGAAAATCATAGATAGATAGTTGTAGAAAAAAGGTGCAATGAATAACAGAGAACATCTCAGCATTTCAATGAAAATGACATTTCAAAGTATTTAATGAAGTAATTGTCAACCTGTGCATCTACATTCAGCAAGGCAGATGTCATGAATATATTTATACCATCGCAGAGAATTTAAATTTCTAAAAAATTTATTTTAAAAGTTGCTGATACTTTCTCCAGAAAGGGCACTGAGAACATGCCATCCAAGAAGTAGAGACAACCCATATTTTTACCAGCTGATGAATGGATAAATGAAATGTGGTATATCTATACACTGAACTATCACATAGCCTTAAAAAGATGTGAAATGCTGCTACACATTATAACTTAATGAACTTTGAAATCATTATACTAATGAAGAAACCAAACAAAAAAGTGCTGAGTACTCAGGCAGTGGTGGCACACATCTTTAATCCCAGCAGTTGGGAGGCAGAGGCAGGCAGATATCTGAGTTTGAGACCAGCCTGGTCTACAGAGTGAGTTCCGGGACAGCCAGGGCTATACAGAGAGACCCTGTCTTGAAAAACCAAAAAAAAAAAGGGGGGGCTGAGTACTGCTCAGCCATGGCAAGGATGGTGTGGCATGGTTCCTGATCCTGGAACAGATCCAGCAGGCATGGACCTCTATGAGTATCAGTGGTTGCTGTGGGCATAGGCTTGTTTGTATAATATATATATATATATGCACATATATTATACATACATATATGTATACACACATACACACACATATATGTATATATGTGTATACGTATATATATGATTATGTTCCTCCTTTGGAAGGATGTCCTCTCTGCCAAGATTAATGACTCCATGATAGTCAGGGACAGCATGGATGGGAGGCGAAGGTGTGTCTAATGTCTCAGCAAAATGCTTGAATGTGGTGACCTTTAGGACAACCCTTAAGGCTGTGGGAAAGAACACTGAAAATATGAATTCACAAATATATAATTTCTCAACTATGCAAAATATAAGGATACAATATGAATTATATGAGGGACTTTGAGGATATAGAAAAACAGAGACAATTGCACTTTGCCAGCTTGTCAGAAAAATACAAAGAAAGATACAAAGGCAGGCAGATTCCTGAGTTCCAGATCAGCCTGGGACAGAGGGAGTTTAGGTACAGGCCCAAGCATGGTAGGTAATTTCAGGGCGGGGTGGTCCCACCCAGCTAGCTTATTGTCTATGCTTAACAAAGGCAGGCTGATCCCTGAGTTCTTTTGTAGTGTTTAAAATAAAAATGTGCTTGCTGGCTCTTTTTTTTGTTTTGTTTTGTTTTGTTTTGTTTTCAAGCTGGCTCTTTCTAATAATCAAGGGGTTGGGGTCATGCTGATTCATCCCATGATTATCAAAAGGGATAACCTGGGGTAATGACTGACTCGGCTCTTGATCTGCAAGAGATGAGCTATCAAGAGTTTTTAGAGCAGCAAGGGAAAGCTATCTCGAGCAGAACACAGGCCATCAGCTTTTAACCCATAATCTGACTTTGAGTCATTTGTTCTGCTGCTCCCAGACACCCCTTCTCTCAGAACCCCTCTCCAAACCGATGCTGGTCCTCGTCATAAAAGGTTATATACTTTGTGCATGTATCTGTGTAAGGGGTTTTATTTGTGTTTCTTTAGAACAAGTAACTTGATACAGACATAGGAAGTAGACTGGTTGCCAGGAACTTAAAGAATGAAGAAATGAGAAGTGACTGCTCATGGTCGAGCTTCCTTTGGGGACATGAAAATATCTGAAGTGAGATCATAGGGAGTCTGATATGCAACATGAGCTCTATCTCAAAGCTAAAAGTAGAGTGATGAGCACAGAAATGGCAAGCATGGACGGATAAGACAAAGGCTAAATAAACTTAACAGTGACTGGAAAGCTCATTCTCTGCTCTTGAGAAGGAAGAACAGCATAGCCATTCCCAAGACCACGTGGCAGTTTCTTTTAAAACCAAATATATGCTTACCACATGTCTAGCATCATCCTATTTGGTATCTGTTCAAAGGAGCTGAAAATATATCCACACAAAAAACGTGTATGATGACATTTATAGCAGCTTTTGTTCATAACTGCCTAAAACTTGTAAGCAACAAAGACTTGCTTTAAAGGGTAAATAAACTGTGGTACATTCAAACAATGGGAATATATTCAGTGCTATAAAATATAACCTAGTATGGCATTGAAGGATGTGGAAGAAGCTTCACTGCTATTATAAAGAGGAAGAAGTCATCCTGGGAAGGGTCCCCACTGTGGATCTCCATCTATATGACATTCAGGTAAGAAGAACAGGAAGATAATAAAAGGATTGATGTTTTCAAGAGTAGGGTTGGGTTGGAGTGAACAAACATGGGACGAGGGAATTTGGGAGAATTTGGGGAGGGGTGTTTGTTTACATTCACAAAACCTTTATTAGGGTTCTACTGATGGCTGTCTATTTTTAGTTCTTGTAGATACCTTACTGTGCTTAATTTACCAATTACACCTTATTACAAATGTGTTTGCATAAGAATAGCCCTTCAAATGAATAGTTTCTGTGTTCACAGATTCCATTAACCATGAGTCAACACATTTTGTAAAATTCAAATCTATACTAAATATGTATAGATTTTTTTCTTATTGTTATTCTCTAAATGATGCTGTAGAGCAGTTCTGTGTATAACATTCCCATTGTATTAGATACTGTATTAACTTCTCCTCAGGAGATGTGAACAAGCATCCCTTTACCCTCATAGGCACCCTCAGCAGGTCAAAGTGGCAAAGTCCACCATAAGAGATCCCCATGAAAGCTGAGTCATGGAATCTCACTTTCAATTAACCTTTTGCTTCTTATGTACTCTAGCATCTTTCTCTCAGTATGTGGGAAGACAGGCAGATGGAGTGATGACAGTGGCTGGAATCCCAGGTGAGGATCCTGGGACACTAGGGAGTGTCAACAGCTTCATTACTATTAGCCTATTAGAGCTAGCCATCACCGTTGTTCTGCTCATTTCATTGCCTTGACTGCTGAGTCAAAGTAATCTCTACTCCAAGTTGGCAATGGGATTATTATGGTGTCCTGAAGGAAAAAGTCATACTGGAGCAATATTGTAAGTGAACTAAACTCTGTTTAAAGTTTACAGGAGCATTATGTATTATACTCAAACACTATGTACAAGATACTTGAGCAGCACGCTTTGGCATCCGCAGAAGACTTGGAACTAATTTTCCACAGATACTGAATACATTACCTTTTTGTTGTAACAAAATCCCTGACAAGTATCATAAGAGAAGAGAAAGCTTATTTCGACTGACAGATCAGGGGATAGAGTCCATCCTCGTGGGATGCATTGCAGGGCAGTTAGCTGCTGGGCTTGGTGACAGGAGGCTACCTGCTCATATCTAAGCAGATCAAGAAGTAGAGAAGAGAGAATGCCAGCACTCAGTTGCTTTCTCTGTTTTTGTTTTGTGTTTTTGCCTGTTTTAATTCAACTTGGGTACCATCCTGTGGGTACCTGAGATGGTAACACCTTTTGGTGGTTTGAATGAAAATGTTCCACATAGGCCCATATGGAGGAAGAGTGTTGTAGGAGGTAGGTTTTGAGGTTTCAGAAGCTCAAGCCAGGCCCACTGGCCCACCCTCTCTTCCCACTGCCTGCCAATCCAAATGTAGACCTCTCAGCTTCTTCTCCAGCACCATGTCTGCTTGTGTACCTCCATGCTTCCTGCCATAACGATAATTGACTTAACTTCTGAACTGTAAGCCACTCCTAATTGTTCCCTTCATAAGAGTTGCCATGGCCGTGGTGTCTCTTTGAGCAATAAAACCCTAACTAAGACACACTTATATTCAACACAGGTCTTTCTCCTAGTTAATTCTGTCCGGAAACATCCTCATAGACACACTCAGATGTACACTCCACTAATGCCTTACCTTGGTCTTCCTTTCTTCCTTCCTTCCTCCCTTCTGTCCTTCCTTCCTTTTTCCTCTGTGTGAATGTTTTGCTTGCAAACATGTCCATGCATATGCAGGTCTGATGTCCATAGATCCCCTGTCTCTTGGATCCTCTGTAAGTGGAGTTACAGATAGCTGTGAGCTGCCATGCTGTGCTGCAGACTAAACATTGACCCTCTGGAAGAGCAGCCAGTGCTTTTAACCTCTGAGCCATCTTTCCATTCCCCTTAGGCTTTTCTTAATGTAATCAAGTTGTCAATCAAAATTAGCTATCACAAATCCATCCCTGGCCAGTTTAATACCATACACATCACTTAAATCATAACATTCCACTTCTGCTCTCTTAAGTCTTATGTTCATTCCCTAATGCAAAAAGCATTGAGATCATCTCTAACACTTTCCCAAGTCTTAACAGTTGTAACATTGTTCAGATGTTCAAATTTAAGGTCTGCTCTGAACTTCAAGGTAATATGTGAGCTCTGCAAAAATGAAAATGCAGATTACGTACTTCAAATATGCAGCAGTACTGAGTAAACATTTCCAATCCAAGAGAAAGGATTAGGGCATAGAAAGGATTGATGAAACATAACAAACAGGGATTTTGGTTTGGTGAAAGTCCCCAGTAGATACAGTACTGGTGAACATGTATTGCTGTATAAAGTGAAATGGCTGTTGGTCCTGAAAGGAGCTGTGACATAATTGTTCTGGAACTAATATTTGTCATGAGGGAGGGTCCAGACTATGATCAGGCCCTGAAGCAGAAGAAAATTACAAAAAGGAAAGTACTGTATATCAGAAATAGCATAATGGGCCTAAAGGGAAGAGGCCCCCTTTAAAACATGAGAGGAATAGCTTAAAGAAGGAATGACGGCTGTCATACATAGGTGATGGGTGGGGGAGAAGGTAGAAGGAGCTGGCAGGATGTTTTATACCATGCAGTTATGTTTGGGATAGCCTACCTGACAGGGGGGATGCGGGAGCCAGGAACTGATTAGAGTCATAAATTATGAGCATAAAATTCACTACATGGAATAGCTTCTCGATGTCTTAAGGAGAGAGCTGCAGGGTGGGGGCCTAATTTTTTCAGGCTGTGGAATCTCTCCTCTGAGATTTTTAAATGCAGCACCATGATCTAACACATACTATAATTTGCTGAAATCCATGGTAGTTTAGCAATGACAGAAATAAGAGAGTTAGCCTTAACATAAAGTATGAATTCCAATGGCAATGATTTGTTAATGTAGACTGATGAAATGTAACAAATGTGCACTTGTGTTTGTGAGGGACACAGATGATGAAGGAAAATATATGTTACTGGAGCAGAGAACACATAGGAGAGCTTGATGGTTTCCGCTCAATTTTCCTTATGAATCTAAAACTTCTAAAAATAAATTTTATTTAAAATGTAATCACAATGACTAATTGAACGATACATAAGCCAAGCTGAACCAGACAATATCCTATCATAATACCAGCAACATATAAGGTAGCAGAGAACAAACTGCAGTTAAAATAATGTTAAGCGATAACGATGCTGCAGAGGGTGACAGCATTGATAAAGTATAAAGTGTGTATCAAGAGCGTATGATTGTGGAGAGACTGGGTTACTCAGACATTGACGCTTCGGAAAGCAGTCTGGCAGTTTCTGGCCAAGCTAAAAATGGACTTACCACACAGCCCAGCAATTACATTTTTGGGCATTTATCCCAGAGAAATTAAGACTTATTTCATGAAGAATTTATACACGAACATTCATAGCAGCTTTATTTATACCAGCTCTAAACTGGAAACTATACAAATGTCACTCACCAAGTGAGTAGCTAAACAGTCTCTGACGTGCACATGCCATAGTTACAACATACAACAGTTACATTCCATAGCGCATGCATGCACGCGTACACATACACACACACACACACACACACACACACACACACACACACACACGTAGTTAGAGGGTGTGGACCTGATATGCCATCCTTGGGCAAAACTTGACATCATGCTCAATAAACAGGAGCCAATTTCAAAAGTATACATGCTGTATGATTCCATTGGAACAACATTTTTAAAATAACAATAAAATGGAGAATGGATTTATGGTTGCTGGTGGTGAGGGACAGGCAGAAGGAAGGTTTGTGCCTCTGTAAAAAGCTAACAAAGGGGCTTTGACAGTGATGGAACTAATGAATATTTCCATTGTGGTGGTTATAGAACACACAAGCAAGGGCATATATAGCTGATAAAAGGCCAATCTATTGATATTGAATATTTTCTTCTAGTGTATAAGATGTTAACATGGGGTGCATTAGTCTTACCTGTGGAATTCTTTGCAACATACTATATGAATCTACAATTATGTCAAGATAAATGTTTAATTAATTACAATTGCTAATGGGGTAGACATAAGACTGGATGTAAGCTTGTTGATAGGGTATTTTCCTAGGATGGATGAAGCCTTGAGTCCCATCCTCAGCATCACATAAACTGGATGTGGTAGGACATGGCTTTACTCAGGAAGGAGAATCACAGTTTCAAGGTCATCAGCCATAGTGAGTTCAAAACCAGCCTGCACTAGATGAGACCTTGTCTCAAAAAAGAAGGTAGAGAATAAAATTGGAACTTCCTAATACGAAGAGCAATGAAAAAAGAAAATTGAGCCAATATATAAGTTCAGTTACATTAAAGAATTAATTTCAGGAGATATATTCTATAACATGGTGACTAGTGCTAGTCAGATAGTATATTGTTGAAAATTACTAAAAGAATGGATATAGACTGTCCTCACCACCAAGATGTATATGTGTTTTCATGTTAATTAACTAGATTTTGTAATTTTACAATTTGTATATGTACTTCAAAATGTATTTTACACAATAGATATAAACAACTCTCTCAGTTTTAAAGAGTGATACAGAAGTATTGAAAGTGAAGTAATGGTGATGTGTTGGGGTATATAATGTGAAGGTGTATCTTTGAATATTCACAACTGTTAATTCTACCATCAGAGAGCTAAATGCTGGTAGGATCTTGGTATTGCTATTTCTGTGACCGAGCTCCAGCCTCATATTTTGTAAATATCCATTCTCACTATCCTAGAGGCAATCTAGAATTTTATCTGAGTGGTTGTAATAAAGAGCTGATGGCCAGTAGCTGGGCAAGAAGTGGAGGGCAGGACTTCCAAGAGGGAGAAAGTGGAGGTAAATGGTCATACTAGAGGGGAGCAGAGAGTTGGAGCTAGCCACTTGGTGGGCTGTAGAGCCAGGATTAATCAGTTAAGTTTAGCATGGCTAGGAAAATCCCTTGCTTTATAGAAAATCCTGAGCTTTATAGAAGGCCTGAGCTTTACAATGTTAAAAAGCCTCTGTGTCCCTATTTATACTGCTGTCAGGTCCAAGAAAACCCCACTATGGAAATGGAAATACCAAGAGAAAGCAGCTGTAATTTGTTAATATCTGATATACTAGACTGCAAGAAAAAGAGTAAATTTTTAATAATAAAAGAACAATAGAGTAGAAAGATAAAACACCCTGAGCTGTACCAATGAAGAAGGCTTAAGGCAAATACATAAAGCAAAATCCAGTAGATTTTAAAAGAAAGACAAGATAGACCCATGTTGGGGTAGATTTTTAATATTAATCCCTTGGCAAGAGATAGTAAGGGATTGAACACAAGATTAATGGAAATAGATAGAGGATACATGGATAAACAGGACTATCTAAGTCTCATAGGCACATGCCAGTTCACAGCACAGCAAATTTCCTGACCACAACTCTGTAAATCAGAATTAAATTACTAAATTAATTTACTCTGTAAATTACTAACAGCACAATAAGCAATACCACAATCAATTAAAAATTTAAACACATTGCTTAAAAATATCAGGCTCAGCACCATGGAGAACTCTTAAAAACTATGAAAAGGGTGCTTTAGCTCTACACACTGATGGCTTCTGTAGGGGGTACAAGTTTTTTTTTAAGAACCCGGCCAAGGGGATTTTGAACATGCATTGTGAATATAAGAGCAACACAAATTGGCCTCAGCTATTTTGGGGGGTTGTTTGCTTGGCTCTGGTTTGGGTTTTTCTTCTTCTGCCCCTCATCCTTCTCCCCTCCTCTTCCTCCTCCTCCTTCTCCCCCTTCTCCTTCTCCTTCTTTTCTCCTCCTTTTCCTCCTCTCCTTCTTCTTCTCCTTCTCTTTCTTCTCCCCTTCTCTTCCTCCTCCTCCTCCTCCTCCTCCGCCTCCTCCTCCTCCTCCTCCTCCTCCTCCTCCTCCTCCTC
>JADRCD010235715.1:8458-25692 GCA_019843815.1 Montemys delectorum
GAGAGAGAGAGAGAGAGAGAGAGAGAGAGAGAGAGAGAGAGAGAGAGGAGAGGGCCAATGACCTGGAGGGGATAGAAGGACTTGATCTCCAATGTTGATAGGGAGTGGACAGGAGACAGTGCATGGCCGAGGTAGATGGTGGTCAGCAAAGTTCCATAGGAGAGAATAGAGGAGTAATGGGGTAAGTAGATGGTCTGGGAGGGGAGAGCATTTAGGTGAAAGACCAGGAGTTGGGACTGGATGTCCATATATGAGTTCAAAGGGAGAGATGAGGAGATGTCTCTTTGGGAGATCTCATAACCTAAAAAGAGCCAGAAGTAGGAGTTTTACCCAATCAAGGTGAAGCTCCTGTGACAGCTTAACAAGAGTGGTTTTTAAAGAGCGATTAGTTTTTTCTACCTTACCAGAAGACTGAGGGTGGTAAGGAATGTGAAAATGCCAGGGGATGTCTAGGGCCTTAGATAGGATTTGGGAGACTTGGGAAGTAAATTCAGGACCATTATCTGATTGGAGAGAGGCTGGGACACCAAACCGGGCGATGATCTCTTGGAGGAGGAGATCAGAGACTGTCTGAGCCCTTTTATTAGTTGTGGGAAATGCCTCTACCCACCCCGAGAAGGTGTCCACCAAGACCAGGAGGTACTTGGCATGCCTGACAGTGGACATGTGGGTAAAGTCAAGTTGCCAGTCAGTTCCAGGAAGGGAACCTCTAGCCTGATGGATAAGAAAAGGGGTGCTACGATACCTTGAGTTGGAGTCAGACTTCTGACAGACTTTGCAAGAAGCAGTGATAGATTTTAAGACTCTACCTCCCTCTAGGGTCCTCAGGAGTAGGCTGTAGGTGGGTCTTAACAAAAGAAGACAATACTTGTCTGTTAGGATGAAAGAGTAGGTGAAGATAGGACAGAGTTTGGCGGGTGTCAGGGGGTGAAGAAGGTAGAGATGTAGGTTGTAGTGTAAGAATGTCCTGGGGAGGATCTGACGAGTCTAGGCCTCTAAGGGCCGCAGCTCTAGCTGCCTCGTCAGCTTGGTTGTTTCCCCTGGAGACAATAGAGTCGTCTGTCTGGTGTGATCTACAGTGGACAATCCCAATGGCTGTGGGAAGATGGGAGGCCTTTAGCATGGCCATAATTTGGTTTGCATTAGATCCTCCTTTCGTGGTAAGTAACCCACGTTCTTTCCAGATAGCAGTGTGAGACAGGAGGATATGAAAAGCATATTTGGAATCTGTGTAGATGTTGAGGGATTTTCCCTGTGCCAGTTGAAAAGCACGAGTAAGGGCTATTAGCTCAGCCTGTTGATTGGTGGTGTGAGTAGGAAGGGCCTGTGCCTCCACCACCTCGGTGTCTGACACTATGGCATAACCAGCTTTTCTAGCCCCTTCATGTAAAAAGGAGCTGCCATCTATGTAGCAGGTATAGATGGCCTGAGGCAGTGTGCCCTCTTGTATGTGTGAAGGATGAGGTAATAGTTCCTCTAAAGTTTCAGTGCAGGAGTGAGATAAGGAGTGGTCAGTATTAGGTCGAGGAAGAAGACTGGAAATATTAAGAGGCAGACATGATTGGAAGGTAAGTGTGGAATCCTCTATTAGAGCTACCTGAAGGGAAAGAACCGTGGAGGGAGGTAGAGTCTGTAAGCCTTTATAAGTTAGGAGCTGTGACAAGTTATGAGAAGAGAGGACAGTTATAGGTGACCCAAAGGTTAGGGGTTTTTTTTGACTCTCTAATAAGGAGTTCAGCGGCTGCTAAGGTACGGATATAAGGTGCCCATCCCTGGATGGTTAGATCTAGCTTTTGTTTTGTTTTGTTTTGTTTTGTTGTTGTTTTTTTTTCGAGACAGGGTTTCTCTGTGTAGCCTTGGCTGTCCTGGAACTCACTCTGTAGACCAGGCTGGCCTCGAACTCAGAAATTCACTGGCCTCTGCCTCTCAAGTGCTGGGATTAAAGGCGTGTGCCACTGCCCAGCATCTAGGTTTTTGTTTTTTGTTTTTGTTTGTTTGTTTGTTTGTTTTTGTTTTTTGTTTTTTGTTTTGATAAGTAAGCTACAGGTGCAAAAGAGGGTCCCAGTTGATGACCTAAGACTCCAAGGGCAAATCCCTCTTTTTCAGAGATTTGGGGAAAAAGGACGAGTCAGGTCAGGGAGATGTAAAGCTAGGGCCTTAAGGAGAGCTTGTTGAAGCCTCTGAAAGGGCTTGGTAATAGGTTTGAGAAGAGGCTCATGGGTGGGGCCTAATGCTGTTTCATATAAGGGACGAGAAAGGACGGAAAAGGAAGGAACCCAGGAACGTAAAAAGCTAACTATTCCTAGGAATGATAAAATCTCTTCCTTTGTAAAGGGAACAGTTAGAGACTGAATGAGATTCTTTCTATCTAAGGTAATAGCCTTGTGGGTTGGGGTAATTGTTAGTCCCAAATAGATGACCTGAGGGGTGGACAGTTGGACTAGAAGGTGAGATCCTGTAGCTTCGACTGGAGAGGAATTTCAGAAGAGTAGAAGTGTCAGCTTGGCTAATTTCTAGAGAAGGGCTACAGAGAAGTACGTCATCTACATAAAGTATAACCTTAGATTTAGGGAGAGACAAGGAGAATAAGTCAGAAGCCAGAGTTTGACCAAATAGATGTGGGCTATCCTGGAATCCCTGAGGTAGAACAGTCCAGGTAAGTGAGGTAGAAAAGTGGGTATCAGGATCTGTCCAGGTAAAAGCAAATATGTTTTGTGACTGGGCATCTGAAGGAATAGAGAAGATTGCATCCTTGAGATCTAAGACTGAGAAATGGGAAGTCCCGGAGGGGATAGTGGAAAGAAGTGTGTAAGGATTAGCCACAATGGGATGGAGAGGAACTACTGCAGAGTTAATGCGCCTGAGGTCTTGAACCAGGTGATAGTTACCATTAGGCTTCTTAACTGCTAGTATGGGAGTATTAAAGGGAGAAGAGGTGGGACAAAGGAGTTTTTTTTTTTTCTCAAGAGGTCGGAAATAATAGGCTCAAGTCCCCTGAGGCTCTGGAGAGAGAGAGGGTATTGAGCTTGGGTTATGTACCTGGTAGAGTCCAGTAATTGGATGACAACAGGAGAATGGTGTTTAGCAACAGAGGGGTTCTGGACGTCCCAGACTTGGGGATCTACCTGAGAAGCTGGTAAAGGAAATAACATGGTAGTGTTAGTAGGTTGTCTGGCTAGGAGAAGGAGCAGAAGAACTGCTGGCGAGCCTGGGTTTAGGTAAATGTGGGGAGCAAAGGAAATAGAGGCTCCCAGCCTAGCTAGAAGATCCCTTCCCAATAAGGGGACAGGACATGTTGGCACTACCAAAAAGGAATGGGTGAAAGGTACACCCCTAAAAATACAACTAAGTGGTGGGGTCTGGAGAGGGAAGTAGGGTTGTCCTCCTACCCCGACAATAGGAAAACGAGGAGAAAGGATCCCCAAAACTCTATCAGGACCGAGTAAGTGGCCCCAGTGTCCAAAAGGAAGGAGATGGGCCGCCCAAATACCACGATCTACCCGGGGCTCCCTGCTAGTGATGGCAGTACTCAGGCCAGAGGAGCTCAGGCCTCCTCAGTCGGCCATAGCCAAGCCTAGGAAATCAGTTGGAGGGTTATCTGGGAGTGATGTCCCTCTGTTCTGTGTAACATGAGGGCAATCAACAGCCCAATGTCCCTCTTGATGGCACCTAGGGCATGGCCCTCTTGGCTTGCAGAAGTTAGGGCAGGCTTTTGCCCAATGACCTTTTTTAACCACATTTGTAGCAGGTACTTGATGGTCTCTGAGTCTTAGGGGATCATGAGTCCAGGGTAGTGGCTGGGGCTGGTCAGACAGCCTTTGCCAGAATATGGTATTTTTGTTTGTGGACTTTATCATCTCTCCCATGGTACACTTTGAAGGCCAGCGCGCTGAGATTTCTTCCTGTGGAGTTAGGGGTCCCCTCTCCAGTTTTTTAAGTTTAGCTCTTATGTTGAGGTAGTTCTGGGGAAAGAAGTAGGTCATAAGAAGCTGCTTACCTTCTGGGTTTTCAGGGTCCAGATTGGTATGCTGTAATAAAGCCTTCGTAAGGCATTCTAAAAATTGAGATGGATTTTCCTGCTTGTCCTGGACAACCTCTTGGAGTGTTTCAAAATTTACTGGCTTTAGGGCCGCTTTTCTAACACTGGCCAGAAGGCAGGTAATGAACCTGTCCCTGGCTAAAATACCACCTGCAGAATTGTAATTCCACCGGAGATCCTGGTCCGGCACTGTCTCAGAGCCAATTGAGTATGTGCCGTCTGTTTGGTGAAGTCCATCTGCATGCACTCTTGCCTCTTACCAGGCTCGTCTGTGTTCCTCAGGAAGTAAGTTATTAGTAAGAATCATATGAACATCATGGAAAGTCAAGCTGTAAGATTGAGTGATATATTGGAACTCTTTAATAAATTTGGAAGAGTTAGAAGTATAGGATCCCAGCCTGTTTTCTATTTGGGAAAGTTCACTAAGAGTACATGGAACATGTACTCTGACAAGACCATCTGCTCCAGCAACTTCCCTTAGAGGTAGGACCGTTGCTGGGTCAGGTGTCTCTGAGGAGGAAAGACTTGGAGGTTTGTTGTAGCCTTAGAGCAGGTGACAGGAGGAGTGAAGGTAGCTGCCAATGTGGGGTGTTTGGAGTGGCCCACAGCTGGCACAGAAGAAGAAGGGGAGAGGTCTGGAGAGGTAGAGATAACAGGCTCTGGGGCATCCTGGTGAGGAAGAGAGACTGAGGCAGCAGTCTGGGTTTTCTGTGGTGTGGAGACAGGTCTGCTGTGAAAAGGGGGTGGTTCATTAGCTGGATCTAGCATTGTAGCGCCATCTAGTGGAGGTTGTGTAGATTTCATGGCTAAGAGAAGTTGGATTGGGGAACAAGAAGAGCACAGGGAGGGACTGGAACAGAGATAGATGAATGCTTGGACATAAGGAACCTCCTTCCATTTACCGGTTCGCTGGCAGTATGTATTAAGACCCCTTAAAATAGTTGGATGTAGGGTGCCATTAAGTGGCCATTTTGAACTCCCATATAGTTGATATTTAATCCAGATCTTATTGCAGAGATATATTAATTTTGATGCGCATTACTGGGGTGGGCTTAAAGATTTCAAAATGCTCACATTAGACACAGCATTTCATTGCTTGTTCTCTCTCTCCCCCCCCCTCTTTCATCTGTTTCTTGTCTCTCTCTCTCTCATGTGTCATCTGTCCTTTTTCCTCTCTTTCTCACCTCCTCCCTCTGCCTGAAAATCAGGATGTGGCTCTCCATTATGTCTCCAGGACCATAACTGCCACGCTTGCCACCGTCCTCCCCGCCATGTTAACAATGGACTAAGCCTCTAAACCTGTAAGCCAGCTGAGGTTAAATGCTTTGCCTTATACTAGCTGTTGTGGTCATGATGTCCCTTCACAGCAATAGAACAGTGACTAAGACAGGCAGCAAGCAGTGGCCATGCCTTAGAGTCCTGCAGTGAATACACAAAGTGGGTTTTTTTTTTTTTTTTTTTTTTTGCTCTTGTTGATCTGTAGAGCATAAAGACATAGTGGACACGAACAAAATGCAGGCAGATACCCTGAAGATAAATCCGTGAGAGGCAAGAAATTGATAGAGTGGGGGAACATCTGTATTCTGTGTTACTAGGGAGAACATCTGCATTCTGTGTTAGTAGGGAGAACATTTGCATCCTGTGTTAACAGGGAGAACATCTGCATTTTGTGTTAATGGGAGAACATCTGCATCCTGTGTTAGGAGGGAGAATATCTGCATTCTGTGTTAACAGGGAGAACATCTGCATTATCTGTTAATAGGGACTAGAAGTGACTGGAAAAAGAATGGACACCCAGAGGAGAGTCCCAACACAGAAGTGTAAGTGTAAATGTCCCCCACAAATGTCACCACAGCCTTAAGATACTGCTGTAGATCAGAGGGGTGCAGGTACCTCTGTGGTCACTTGGGTCACTGAGCTCCAGGACTCACTCTCTTCCCTTCTTCCCCAACATGAAATAGAAGTGAATGGGCAGCATTGGGAAACTGAGTCATCAGAAAGGAGAGACCTGAGGTGTTCTTTCATTCTTCTACACGCCTACTCCAAATCATGTCCATGTCTAGATACAGGGCCAGGAGACACAAGAAGACAGAGTTGGCATGCATGGTAGCTCCCATCTACTCCCAACACTTGAGGGAGGAGGGAATTCTGTGAGTTCAAGGTTAATTTAAGCTAAGTAGTGCATTCCAACCCAGCTTGGGTTGCAGTGTGAGATACTTTCCAAAATAATCAGGGCTAAGCAGAGTGCTTACCTGGCATGTGCGGAACCCTGGATCAATCCTGAGCACAGCATGAATAGGCTGTGGTGACACACACATAAAATTGCTAGATTCAGGAGGTGGATCAGTTCAAGGTCATCCTTAGCTAAAGAAACGCCAGCCTGGGCTAAAAATGCTGCCACAGAAAACCAACAAAGCAAACAGAATAAGATAGAAGAAGAGGAATCTGTGACCTACAGGTGTGTGCCCTTTGTGGGGACACTGTACCCAGATAAACTCTGATTAAGGGATCAGGTCACAGCATTGGATTCACCAGCAGTGTGAGCCCAGAAGTAGTCCTAGAGACCCCGTGGACTAAGAGCACACTATAATCCGAATTTTGGAAGGAGGTGGTTCCTCTGTGGTCACAGAGTTAGAGCAAGACAAGGGCAGCCTTCAAATCCACTCAGGAAGTGGCTTGTCACGGACGGTGGGCAAGCTGACCAGAAACGGAAATGCGCCCCAGGGTTCTGTCAGGAGGGTGGAAGACCTCAGGTAAGGGTTAGGGGACAGATGCATCCTCATCCACAGCCATGGGTGTCCCCATTTGCTGGGTGGGGTAGGAACCAAAACCTCTGAGGCCTCCAACATCTACAGAACCCTTCCTGCACCAGTTCATCTGGAGCCTCACATGGGAGCCAGGGACCAGGAAGTAGAGGACAGAAAGGAGAACTAAGCAAGAGGACATTCTACCTTCTAGAAGGAGACAGCTCCTTCTCCCCGCTTGGCCCTGGTGTGGGTGCAGGTGACAGCTGAGCTGAAGAAATGATCCCCAGAGGAATAAGATTGTGGCTGCCTTCAGCTCTGCTCCTCTCTCAGGTCCCAGGTGAGCATGCGGGGCAGGTGTGTCCAATGTACTTGAAAAGGGAACTCCATGGGAGGTGGTAGAAAGAAAGACGGGGAGGAGGGAGAGAGAGGTGGGGGGAGGGAGAGAGAGGGCAAGGGAGAAGGAGAGGGAGAAAGAGAACAGCCAACACAGGCAGAGGAGCAAAGAGAGAAGGCAGGAGGGTGGAGATGGGGTAGGATGGGGCCCAGGAATGTTCAGCATCTGCTCCACAGGGGCTGCCAGGTTTCTGTGCACAGTACCGTTCTGTCTACCACACCTGAGACAGAATCAGGACCCACTGAGAGGGTTACCTGTGACAGTCATTGCCATAACACATCGTCTCTCTTTATTTTATAATCTCTCTATGATCTCAGTCCTGACTCCTGCTCTGACAGAGCCTGTCTCCTTTCTCACTGATTCCTCAAGACCAGAGGATTTTAAGACCTGACCCAAGGGAGGACTTACTCCCTTCCAGGTGTGAGGTGCAGAATTGAGGTTTGTGTTTTCCAGGCTGTGTCCCTCTACATGGCCCCAGCACTGTCACAAGCACTGTTGGGGAATCACTGAACGTGTCATGTCAGTATGAGGAGAAGTTCAAGACTAACAATAAATACTGGTGCAGAGTGTCACGTATACCACTATGCAAAGATATAGTCTAGACCAGAGGATCAGAAGAAACTAGAAATGGTCGTGTCCATCAGGGGCCATCCATACAACCTCACCTTCACAGTGACCTTGGAGAAACTCACCCTGAAGGATGCAGTGACCTACATGTGTGAGGTGGATATGCTGTTTATTGATGACACCTTTAAGACTTAAGTCTCCATAGGGATCAATAAGCCCTTTAAGTTTGAGTTGTCCGTCGTCCCAGGTAACCTCCCTCATGCCAGGGCAGCCTGAGTCCAGGCCTGCCATTCCCTCAGGGAAGGAGAAAGCTGTGAACCTCAACATGATGAGCTTGGCGAGTGAGTGAGTCAGGACAGGGAGTGTGAGTGCACACATGCCTCTGTGAGAGCATTCATGGTATAGGTGATTGTGTATGCACACCAGTAGTCTGATCCGTAGTCTGAAAAGAATCTCTCCCCCACTGCAGGCTGTCTCTCCATGCTATTGGTAGAGTCCTTTTAGGTTAAAATAACTACATTCAGCAATTTTTGTTTTCTTACCTGTGGCATTAGGACACGCTTGTTGTTTTTGTTGAAAACAATGCCCTGAAGCAATTTCTTAATATTTTTCTCTCTTTTTTAAAGATTTATTACTTATATATATTTAAATACAGCATATATGTATATATATGTGTGTGTGTGTATATATATATATATACATGTATACGTATGTATACATATGTATACATGTGTATATATATGTGTACTGGCTAGTTTTGTGTGTCAACTTGACACAGGCTGCAGTTATCACAGAGAAGGGAGCTTCAGTTGGGGAAGTGCCTCCATGAGATCCAGCTGTGGGGCATTTTCTCAATTAGTGACCAAGGGGGTAGGGCTCCTTGCGGGTGGTGCCATCCCTGGGCTGGAATCTGTCTTCAGACACACCAGAAGAGGGCATCAGATCTCATTACAGATGGTTGTGAGTCACCTATATAGTTGCTGGGAATTGAACTCAGGACCTCTGAAAGAGCAGTCATTGCTCTTAACCACTGGCCCATCTCTCCAGAGCCTCCTTTACTAGTTTTTTACAGAGGGTATTTGATGTTGTTGCTTGTGCATGCTGTGTAAGCACCTCACCAACGGTGCTGCATCCTCAGTCCTTACCAGGAGCTCTGGGACTCAGATTACATGGATCTGAAGGGCAGGGTCTGTGTGCTGTGGGCTCTGCACCACATGGAAATCAGATTGGTTGATGTCATTTTGGTCAGCCTTCAAGGCATCCATCCCAGAGACTGCTGGAACCACCAAAAGTGGCTTCTGTGTGGCCGTGGGAAGTGGCTTCTTCAGATGAACTCCTGAGGGTCATGAGTTTGGAAATAAAGATAGGATCATGTCCAGTGGACACGGACTTCTGACACTTCCTCTGCTCCAGTCATGATTGGTCATTGTCACCGTTTTATATTCTGAAAGCTGTAACTGAGCTCTTCAGCCTTTTTTCTTTTTCTTTTTTTCTTTCTTTCTTTTTCATTTGAGGCTTCAACCAATAGGATAATGATCCTGATCTGTCTTGGGACAAGGGAAGCCCTTCACTGGTTGTTATTCAGTTCATGAACTCTACTTGGCACAGTAGAGTTCTGCCCTTGGAGGAGGAGATCAGTGGTCCCTGCGTTTGTGTTTTCCAGGCTGTTGTACTGCCCAAGCTCCAGTCACAGGTCCAGCGGAGGTGCGCGGTCATGAGCAGGGCTCCTTGTCAGTGAAGTGCCAATATACCTCAGGCTATAAGGATTACGAGAAGTACTGGTGCCGAGGAGCTTCTCTGAGATCATGTAGAATTCTCCTTAAAACTGATGCATCAGAGCAGTCAGTGAAGAAGAACCATGTGTCCATCAGGGACGACCAGACAGACTTCATCTTCACAGTGACCATGGAGGATCTGAGGATGAGCGATGCTGGCGTTTACTGGTGTGGAATTATGAAATCTGGATATGATCCTGTGTTTCAAGTTAATGTGACCATTGACCCAGGTAAATAAAAATTCCAAAATATCCTGGTGAAATATCAGCAACCCTTGTAAAAGTCTTACTAGAGAAGATAAACTGAGTCTACTCTATTTGTCCTGTTTTCTCCAAGAAAGAGGATGCGGTAGGAAAGCCTTGTCTCCTCGTAGGCATGCCTTAGATATTCTCAGTCCCACAGATCTGGGAATTGAACTCAGAGTCTCATGTCTGCTAGCCAAGCAGTCTACCACCGAGCTAAAGTCTCATCCTGAGACCTCGCCCCCTTTACCATAACACAAAGGAAGCTGCAGAACCTTTAATTCTGGGCAAGATTGAGTGACAAGGATCAGGTTTATGTCTTGCTTTAACAACTACACTGAGAAAATAGACAAAATTGGAGCTGGAGAGATGGCTCAGAGATTAAGAGCCCTGGCTGCTCTTCCAGAGGACTGGATTTCCTTCCCAGCATCTACATGGTCGCTTGAAACCATCTGTATCTCCAGTTCCAGGGAATCTGCCACCCTCTTCTGGCCCCAGTGGGCATTGCAAGTACATAGTACACATAGACACAAGAGAACACCCTTTACATATATAAAAATGTTTTTCTAAAAAATAAAATAAACAACATATACAAAATAGAAGTGTTTCTGCATATTGCACACCATGCAGTAATGAGTACTCTCTGAAGGAAGCAAGTTTTAAAGGGGAGCTGTCTCTTTTCTCAGTACATCATCTTTCCTTAGAAAGAATTAAAGTGTTAGGCATGGTGGTACACACCTTCAATCCCAGAATTAGGGAAGCAAATGTAGACAGATCTCTGAGTTTGAGGCCAGCCTGGTCCATGGAAAGATTCCCAAATGATCTGGGGCTACACAGAAAAACTCTATCTCAAAAATTAATTAATTAATTAATTAATTAACTAATAAAGCAAGTTCCAGATGGTTACTGGAAATTGAGCTCCTTAATTCCTAGTGGAAAGAACTTAAGGCCATACCCAGAGCTGGACTATCCACAGGAGTTCTAAGCCATGCTCTCTTGTATCTTCACCTCCAGAAAGTTCAAGTACACTAATGATGACCAGAGCCACAGCTCTGACATCCATACCACCAACCATGGAGAACACTGGCAAGGAACAAGTGACTCTGAACAAACAAGCGACTCCGAGTGACTCCCACACCAGGTAAGCAGAGTTGGTGCTCAGCGGCTCCCTCTCATTTGGCTGACCCTGTGGCCTCTCCCAGGAGGGCCTCCAGATAGAACACAAGAAGCCCAGAAATCCTAGGATTCAGGAAAACTAATCATTTCTTGCCTAAGTGTATCCCAAGCTGTATTTAGCATGACTATATTCGTTTATCTGAATACCGAATTGGCCTGACCATCTTGTAATTTTATTTACTAAGTAACCATCTTGTAGAAACACTTGGGCTGGTGGATTCTCATGTCAAAATCTGAGGTGGGCTCCCCGATCCTCTCACCTTTTAGTAAAGCAAGGCTCCTCTTCTAAGCCTTGGCTGCCCTCATCTTCACTTGAGTGACAGGAGAGACTGAGCACAGCTTTTGTGTGTCCCCTGTGTGTCACCCAGAGGCCAGGACAGAGGGCCATGGTTGAGTCTCCACTGAGTTAGAAGAGATCCCTCTCTCATCAGCTTCTGGTTCTAGCCTACAAATAAATCTCCTTGTTCCTATGCAACTCTGCCAAGAGCCAGTGTGTGTGTGTGTGGGGGGGGTTGCCTTAGTTAGGGTTTTCCTGCTATGAACAGACACCATGACCAAGGCCACTCTTATAAAGGACAACATTTAATTGGAGCTGGCTTACAGGTTCAGAGGTTCAGTCCATTGTCATCAAGGTGGGAACATGGCAGCATCCAGGCAGGCATGATGCAGGAGGAGCTGAGAGTTCTACATCTTCATCTGAAGGCTGCTAGCAGAATACTGACTTCCAGGCAGCTAGGATGAGGGTCTTAAAGCCCACACCCACACTGACACACCTAATCCAACAAGGCCACACCCACTCCAACAGTGCTACACTTAATAATAGTGACACTCCCTGGGCTGAGCAAACATAAACCAACACAAGGGTCTCCACAGTGCAGAGGAGGAGTGGGAAACTGAGGACTGAGGTGTGCCCAGATTATGTTTGTCACTCTTGAAGGTGTCCAGAGGAATCCCCAGCACCACAGAGCTACCTTGGCGTAATTTTATCAGAGCCTGTTGGGGTCAAGTCTCCAGACAAAGCACACAGATAGACCACCAGCTCGGCTAAGGCATAGATCACCTCTATTTCTCCCTGAGAATTGTCCCTCAGGTCTCATCGAGTCCTTTGTCCTTTCTACTGCGTTCTTTCTGCTCCCTAAATCTTAAGTTAGACAAATACGTCTCAAAGCATCCCACCTCATAGGCTCTCTCAAGGATTCTTTTTAAAAATTTTCTTTCTCTGCTAGGACATTGGGAATGTTTCATTGCTTGTTTTGCAAGTGGATGGAATGTTAGTTATCAAGTGACATAGGGTATGAGGTTCCAGAAATGTAGAGTGTCCAAGAGAGTGATCAGTCCTTAGAAACATTTCAGGACATTGGATGGCATGATCTTCCAAGCGACAGCTCTTGCGTCTTCCAGGAACATGTTTGGGTTAGCCTGTGACTCCCAGAGTATCTGCAGTTGTAGATGCTTTCCACAAGCTGAGGATGGCCTCCTGTTGGGCCCAAGGAGAATCCAAGGATGGTCCAAGGAGGAAGATGGAGACCTGGGCAGGGAAGAGAGGATGGCATGGAGATGGGGAATGGGGCTTAATGATGTTCAGAGCCTCATGGTTCCACAGCGTATAATAAAGGGACACCAAGAACTGCAAGGCCAGTCTCAATCCACTGACAGAGTGGAAGCAGCCATCAGCCATTTCTAGATGTGGTGTGCCCCAATCCTCCTCACACACAGGTGCTGATTAGGCTGGGCAGGATCATCCTGGTAAAGAATGTTCCAGAAGCCAAGGTCAAAGGCCGGGGAGCAGTGAAGCCTTCAGCCTGGTGGGAATGGACTAGATGAGGAGGATTGCTGGGAGAGCAGACAGACAGAGAGGATGGTGGTCAAAGGAAAGGAAGGATATCGAGCAAAGCTTCCTCAGGTGAGGGCTTATCCTGCAGGAGCATAGCCAGCCATACACTTGCAGGGAGGCCGACCTGTACCATCCCAGGCTTGTCCTTATCTGGCCCTTGAAGGCTTGGATATGGACACCAGAAAGGCTGAGCCCTCTATGCCAGGTGGTGGCTTACTTCCTGCCTCCTTTGTTTCCCGCAGGGCCCTGCTGAGCAGCATCTACTTCCTGCTGACGGTCTTTTTGGAGTTACCCCTGGTCCTGAGCATGCTCAGTGCTGTCCTCTGGGTGAACAGGCCTCAGAGATGCTTTGGAGGAGGTCAAGTTGGCCTGGTGAAGGCCCATAGTTCTGTTGCCTAGGACAGAGTCAAACACTTTCCAGGAGATGAAAATAATCTCTGTCTCTCTGTGTCATTATCTCTGTCTCTTTCTCTTTCCTCTGTGTGTGTGTGTGTGTGTGTTTGTGTGTGTGTGTACACCTGGTGGGGGCAGATGTGTGTGTGGTGGAGGAAGACATCTTCAGGTATCATTCCATTAGTGTTTGAGACAGGGTTTCTCATTGACCTAGACCTTTGTCAAGTAGGCCAGACAGCTGGCCAGGGAATTCCAGGGAATTCCTGCCTCCACCTCCCATTCTGCCATTACAAGCACACACAACTGTTCTCACATAAAAACAAACAAACACCTTAGATTGTAGGAATTGAACCCAGGTCCTTGTACTTGCAAGGAAGACAAGGGCTTTATCAACGGAGCCCTCCGCCCAGCCTGGGAAAGACTGGTTCTGTTAAGGAACGACTGCTCAGCAGCACCATGGCTCTTAGGGGCTGTGGACCCAGACACAGACTAATCTCACCCCTATAGCAGCAAAAGCTGAGTTATGGGACCCATTCATGTCCCCCTCTCAGAACACCCCACAGTGCCTACCTGGGCCTTCCTTCCACTGACGGTTTCCAGGAAACTAGAAAATACAAGAAAAAGTTATGTTTCTTCCTAGGGCCCCAGTTCCGTAGAGGACACATGGCAATACAAGTCTGTGGGCCACCAGCCAGGTGACTGACCAAATATGTGAGAAGTGTGGCCTCACCAAGTGGCAGAACAGTTTGCCATTGTCATACTACCCCTTATGGAAGGGACACATCCTGCTTTCTTTTTTGTCAACATAATCCAGTAAAACTAAGCCCATTGCAAATACAGATGGAAGAGCTGACCTAGGCTCTGTACCACCTGCACAGGTCTCCAAGTAGGGCTTTGAACTCTAGATTCCCTGCCCAGTGAGACTAAGTGTGGAGCTAAGTGCAGGAATGCAGCTGGCCGCTCGGTATCAGGAACCCACATCACTCTACGACCCCTCCAGGAACGGTCTCGGCACCCAGCAGAGACCTGTGACAAATAAAAATCCACATTGTTTCTTTGGAAAGATGTCAGGCAGTGTAAAGAAATAAGAGAAATATCTACGACGTCTGCGGCTGTGAATGAATTAACTCAGTGTCTCATCATCCACTCATAGAATCTGTCACCCCCTCACCACTGTCCCTCCTACTCCTGGGAGCCAAAGCTCCGGGATCTGTCTGATAGACATGCTTTCTCCAGCAGCCATTTGATGGTCATGCTGCTTGTCACCCAAAGCAAATGGCCCCAGCACTTTTCCATAAATACACCTGAGTTCAGTCTGACCTTCCTGCTGTTACCTGAGTCCCCAAAGTCACTCAGGTTCATGGGATCACCTGAGCTGGGGTTTACTGCAGAAAACAAAGTTCTTCCCACTCACACACTCCCCACCCCCATGATGATGTGAGTTTATGTGATACAGCTCCCTCCCAACCCCTCGCATTGAGGCTGTAAGGACCACCTACAATGGACAGGGAACATCTTCAGCCTCAGCCAGAGGTTGGGGGTGTGCCGACTCATTTTTCTGAGAGCAAGAAATAAACTTCTGTGCTTGTGGCAGTTTGGAGTTCGGGTTTTGCTCTGGCAGCAATTGTAAAAAGCTGATGAATCCAAGCCCGTGTCTGCAGGCAGTTTGGGATGGCAAGGGGGAGGGGAGCAGATGCATTTCTGGGAGCATCAGCACCTGTGCCTCCCCTCCTTCCCACTCCTCTCTGCCTTCCAAGAGAGGCATGTAGAGCAACCCTCTGTCCAGTCCTGGACTCTATCAGGAGAGAGAGGCTCCCAGAGCCAGGGCCAGCCCCTGGGGCCCACACTGTCAGAACTCACTTGAAGCAGGCTGGTCTATCACTGCCTTATAGCTACACAGAAAAGCCATGGCTACACAAGGCACATGTATCATTACAACTCTTCAGGATCAAGGAGAGTCAATAGCATGTGTGTACCAAACTATATATACGTGAACATTCCTCACATGTGCTAAACATGCCACACACATGTATGTATCACACACAGCATATATGTAACACATGCATGTAGTGCATAGTGCATATAACACACATGATAAATATATACTACACACATCATATATATGCATACCATACCTCATACCTTACACACAGGACACATGCCACACATACTACAGACATGATGCATATATGCTGCATACATCAGATGTAACTATGAACTCCACACTTTACACAGCTGTACTTACCACATGCATACATTGTCAATGGATGTGTATCTGGGACAGAGTCAGGGTACATTAGTAGGGTTGATTGTGGCAGTCATGGCTATAACAGTATAATACAGATTTTACGTCTTTGTTACACACACAAACACACACACATACACACATACACACACACACACACACACAGAGAGAGAGAGAGAGAGAGAGAGAGAGAGTTAGATACACGCAAAAACATACACACAATCACATATATGACCCTGCCCCACGTCTCCTCTGTTTCCATGGATACCTCTCTCCCTGTTCCCTTACTCACTTCCCTCTCAGTCTCAAGTCCTGGGTCTGGCAAAGGCTGTGTTCCTGCTCAGCCTCCTACCATGGAGGTCTCTGTAGGACCTGACCCTACAGAGTCACAGGCATGTGTAATGTGGGACTTATAAAAGTGGACTTGAGAAGAGACCACAAGGACCTCGGTATGATGCCACTTTCCTGATTGTTCTGTCTCCGTCCCATCACAACTCCATGATCGCAGCAGCAGCAGCAGAACTGCCCTAACATGGCACTGTCCTTCACAGCCCTGGGCAAAGACATGAAACAGATGAGCCGAGTGAGAATTCAGGGTCAGCAGGTGACAATGAGCAGTGTGTGTTGTTCTGTGTGTGTGGATGTAAAGGCATGTGCAACAGAACAGAGACAACTCTGTCCTTCAGGCTGTCTGTATGTCTTACCCTGACAGTGCCAGAACGAGACATTTCCAGCTGAGGGGTGGCAAGAATCCAGGCCTGAGCTCTTCATGCCTCTATGTCCTGGTGCAGGCCATGTTCTATAAGAGAGCAGGCTGAGCAATCCAGGGGAAGCAAGCCAGTAAGGAACATCCCTCCATGGCCTCTGCATCAGCTCCTGCTTCCTGACCTGCTTGAGTTCCAGTCCTGACTTCCTCTGGTGATCAACAGCCATGTGGAAGTAAGCTAAATAAACCCTTTCCTCCTCAACTTGCTTCATGATCATGATGTTTGGGCAGGAATAAAAACCCCAACTAAGAAAAATTGGTACCAGAAGTGGGGTATTCCTGTGACAACCTGACCATATTTTGGGGAGGATTGTGGAAGGACTTTGGAACTTTGAGCAAGAAGAGTCACTGGTTGTTAAGAACTCTGTGGGATGTTCTGTAGGAGCTTGGAAGATCATGTTGAGAACAGTGTAGAGATGGAGGCCTGGCTTGTAAAATTTCAGAGGGAAGATTAAAGACTCTTATCAGGGCCATGTTGTTTTGATTGTGAAGATTCTATGGTTTTGGTTAGCTGGGCCTGAAGTATCAGCTGTGATTAACAAGATACCAGAACTACTAAAGCAAAAACTCTGCATTACTGGGACTATTGATGCTGGTTAACTGGAGCTAAAAAATTAGCGGTGATTAAAAATAGACCAGCATCACTGAGGTGACATCTTCTGGGAAGTGTTTTCTGAGAGCACAAAGAGGTTGTGTTCCAGAGATACCCAAGGTTGTACCTTGTGCAGCAGGAGGACTTGATAATATGTAAGAGTCACCCAGGTGGTACTGGTTTTGAAGGCATGAAAGGGTCATGGAGAGCAGCTGAGGCTCGGCACAGTGAGAGGCCATGGAAGGCCATTGGTGAAGGAGCAGCTTCAGTTTGCAATTGATGGCCCAAGGACTGAAGGGGTCATGCAAAGGAATTGAGGCTTGGCACCATGAAGACAGTCTATGAGAGGCTATTGGTGAAGCCTAGTTTCAGTGAAAGACAGCAGTGTTTTGGGAATGCTAGTACCATGCAATGACCACCAAGAACAGCAGCAGCAGTGGAGTACAGGCATCTGAAGCCTAGAA
>JADRCD010235716.1:0-21958 GCA_019843815.1 Montemys delectorum
AACCTACCACCTGTCACTCCAGTTAGTAGATTCCAACTCTTTCTAGCTCTTGGCTCCTGTTGCTTCCTAAACAGCCAGGTCTCCAGGTGTGTGGATGTTCTGAGGTCCTTAGACCATTTTGTGTTGATCAGAATTTACCAAAGTTTCTTCTGACTCCACAAGTCGAAATTCTGGATGGAGTCTCATTTGCTGTCTCTTCACTTAGGTTGATGATTGTTTGCCCATGCGAAGAGAATACTGTTTACTCAGTCTGTACTATTACATTATTGACTGGAATGGTATAGGGACTCCAGGGAGAGCTACATAGAGAGATATTACATGGTGGGGAAAAGGCATGATAATGCATTTTAAATAAAAATTATAATTGAGAAATTTTATCTTTCCTTGTCCTTGATAAAATATCATATAAAATTATGATTATTTACACATTTTAGGTCAAGGGAGAACAGGCATATACTAGATGTATATCTGATCAAATATTAAGATTGCTAAGCACCCAGAAGATTTCTCTTAATTGTCATATTAAGTGTATATGTACGGTGTAGGATTTAGAGATCTAGTTGATCTGCTTAGTAAATCTTAGGACATTTCCTTCAGTGAAAACACAGCTTTTCAAGATCGTCATAGTTCCATATGGCTAGTTTTGTGTATTATGCTTCATAATTTGTCTTCTTAAAGCCAACTGGAGAGAGCTTCAGCTTCCCAGCTTAAACTACGTATAAAGAACAAAGGATTGGAGATTTAAAACACATTTTTTTCCTTCAACAAATGTTAAGCAGAAAACAGACACAGAAAGGCTAAGCGTATACCTTTGTCATGCGTCTCCTCTGGCCCGGCCTTTGTTCATTTACCAATGATTAAGATACTTTCAAGAATGTTTTGCAGAGTTATCAGCACAGCTACCTGGAAAGGGATTATGTGAATCCATTGAAATTAGATAAATTTCTCAGAATTCTACACCTTTCAGTTGGTGGCACCTATAATCACTCATTGGCTGGGCTCATCTACCAACCTCTTTCGTCTAATCAGCTCTGGTGTACTTCACTGATAAAGCTTTTTTTTTTCTTTTTCTAATTTCCCAGGATAGATTGTAGCATAGCTATTGTGGCTTATTTTGCCCATATGGTGTCAAGGAGAGCCATTTCCTATGACTATCAGGGGAGATTGAAATGTTATCTCATTCTAGAGGAGGATGAAATGTTTGCTTCCCTGTATTTTGGTGGTAGAGAAGATGTGATATGGTGAGTTGCAAATGCATACTCTAATGTCCTACCTGGCTTTAAATTTTCATATGTTGTTATGGGATGTAGGTTAAGAGCTATGATATTTTCAAAATTCACATGTGCATTTTAGAATTGCAGTCTTAACTTTACCTATTGACAACAAAAGAAACATTTTTTTCTTTAATATGAGACATTTGGGCTGTTGAGCTGAGGCTTAGCTTCCCTCACTTGTTAGGAGGATGGAAAATATTAATAACTCAGACGTAGAAAGATGACTTTTCTTAAAAAAAAGAATCAAAATACATGACACATGTATATGTAAACTCATGTATACATAGGCATGTGAACACCCACATACCACCACATGCGCCTACACACAAATTTATTTCCCTATGCATATAGGTAGATAAACATGAGAGAGAGGGAGAGGAAGAGGGAGAAAGGGAGAAGAAGGAGAGGGGATCATGGAAAAAATATGCCCAACAGACCATGCATAGTCAACTACAAATCCAGAGGCATTTGTTTGTTTGTTTGTGTTTTTGTTCTTTCTTTATAGTTATAAGAAATAATGAAATTTTGAATTGTTAGAATTAATAAAACATATAAAAGAAATATATTATTGTTTTCTTTTTAGACCAGACCCTAATTTATAGCTTTTATTGAACGGGGATTTGCCATGCAGATGGAGCTGACTTTGAACTCACAGAGTTCCACTTGCCTCCCAAGTGCTTTGATTAAAGGGGTGAGGTATCACACCCCATAGACCCCGACTTCTATCCCCAATACCATATGTGGGGTAAACAAAATGATACATGATCAAGGAGATATGTAAATCGCTCGGGAAGACATTAGCTTCTGAAAACGGAATTATGTTTGTTTTCCATACTGCTATAAGTGTAAAGAGCCGTTATCCATGAGATGATTCCAAGATTGCTGGAGTCATGATCACAGAAACACATTCTGGATGGCCACATCTCACCTGTCAGTTTATAATAAGTACCGTGGGGTGTGACTCTGAAGTCATTTTCATAATATTTATGGGCAAGCACACTGCCTGAAGGAATAGAAAGATTTGCTAAAGCATGATACTCTAAGCAAGTAGAAGAGGTACCCTGTAGGTGAAGGTGACCAAGCCAAGGCATGAGTTGTGGCAGTATGCATCTCACATGCACAGAGGAAAGTCCTCAAACTAGTAGACTTAGATGACTTTGGAATTCTTCTCCTAACTTTGAACAGTCACTAACTCTTTTCTTTGCTCCTTTGGCTTTTACAGAGGGATTCTCTAAAGCCCGAACAAATATAACTATTGGCTCAGATTGTTAGCCACATAGGCCAGATGGCCGTGAGCTTCTAAAGTCCCAATTGCTTGTAGTAGTTTTCTGAGTTTGTCTATAGCGTTTGGGGATCAGCAATTTGAAAGGGTTGCAAACTTGTAAAGAGTGTTCAGCAGCATGACCTAGCACTAAACACATTCATTACAAGAATTCCTAGTCTGCACAATTTGACACACAGTACTGGTTTCGGGGGCGGGGGTGAGGGGGGGGGATGTCGACAAGACAGTGGCCCGTCAACTGCTTTTGAATGCTTAGAATGAGGGAGAGTTTGTGCTGGGACTCTTCTCTGATTTCTCCTTGGGGAAGAACCTTCTCGGTGACTGTAGCTGAGTTCTGCTGAGGGTAAGCAAAGTGGAAAAATCAGAAAATTACTTTTTTAAAAAATGTGTTTCTGGGGGGCAAAAATAGGAGAAAAATAAATGGAAAATAAAGTTACAGGGGGAATTCTGTGAAGCATGGAATTTGCAAGTAGCTGAAGACAGCTGAGGAATAATGCAAAAGGTGGGGGAGGGTGGGCAAGAATGCAGCCAGAGTGATAAACTTAAAAGGAGCCGCAGAGCAGAGGGAACATCATAAATAATCATATTTCCCAATAAGAATACCATATCAACCCTGTGACCTGGATACAGCACCAACCTCCTGAGATATTTCCAGCACTCTGATGCACACAAAATGCAATTTTCAGCTCAGGCATTTTATTTCTCAGTGTAAACAACCTTTGGGTTTTTAAAATACATATCTGGAAACTGTTTTCATAAATAATGTATGTATTATAAAAATTTGACTTGTAAACTATTGAGTCCATGTCCCCTCAGCATTCATTGTGAACACCTCACTATGAATAGATAGTACTCTATCGGAAGAATTCACTAGGCAAAGGCTACCAATTTTACCCAAGGTATCAATTTTGCCCAAGATAAGTAGATTTTTTTTTTAAAAAAATGCAAGACAAAAACACATATATCAGGAACAATTTTGCTCAAACTAAAGAAAGGGCTGAAATAAGGTAGAATTCCTCTGCTAATTAGTTCCAAACTCTGAGGTGTTCCTTTAAATCTTGCTAATTAAGAGAAATCAGGAGTGCAAGATAGGCCCCTTTCTTATCTTCAAAGAGTAAAGATGAAAGAAAGCAGAAAATGAAACCTCTCCACTTGGGCTGTTCTTTAAAACAGAGCTCCAAGAAAATCGGCTTGTGTGCTCCTTGGAGGAGAAAAGACCGCTGAGGGGGAGGGGAAGGTGCATAATTAGAAGCAAGTTTCCCCATTTTATTAAATTCCTCCACCGACAAAATTCACTTGGAGGTATTTTAAGTGAAACCAGCAGTTAAGGAACCCTGAGAAAAGCAAGATGATTACATGTTTGTGGCAGAAGAAAAGATCAATTAAGAAAACAAAAACTATTTAATGTGCCATATAAATACAGGCGACCAGAAGTTGATTTAAAGTTTTTTCCTTCCTTTCTTTTTTCTTTCCCTCCCAGTCTCTCCACCCCCACCCCCCTCTCCTGCTGTAATTTGTCTCCCCTTTGTCGAGGCACGCTTGGAGAAAGTGGATGGAGATGGAGGAGGGGCGGGGAGGGCTGAACCCCACCCCCGGCCGCGCTCCCGCGCCCCTAGCGGGTCCCCAGCCCGCGCCCGCCACCCTCCCGCTCCCACCCTCCACGCGCGCCCTCCCTCGCTCCGGTGACTCCAGCAGCCTCGGATTTGGAAGCTCGCTGATTGGCTGGAAGCGATTCAACACACGCCAGGCAAAGAGCTTTGTCTGAGTTGAAGTGAAGTTGTAGAGATTTTCAGACTGGAGTCAGCAATCACGGGTGTTTAGTCTGCAGCGGAGCAGAGAAAAGGAAAGGGGGAAAAAAATCAAGAATCGCCCGGGAAAGACACACTGCAGACTCCGCCAGCACCCAGCAATAGATGGGGAAGGAATCCACGCCGGGAGCCAGGCCGAGGTGACACGCTGCTCCCAGCCAGGAGGACCGGCGGCCACCCCTACCAGGAGGGGACTTCACGCTCCTGTCTGGAAGTCGCCAAACGGTGTGTATGAAAACTGAAGTTTGCGAGCTATAATTGCTGTGTGATTAAGAGTCACTTTCAAGACTCTGAGACCCGATGTGGCTTAGAGCTCTGAGTGGCGGGGAGGAAGTTGAAGGGATTCCTGGGCTCTTCTAACTCGCCCTGAGAAGGGAATCTTAGCAACTGACCAATGCACCAAATGAATACTAAAATGCACTTTAGATTCGCACTTGCACTTCTGATGGCGTTTTCCAGCCACGTTGTCCTGGGTAAGAATCTGAAATACAGGATTTATGAGGAGCAGAGGGTCGGATCGGTAATTGCTAGACTATCAGAAGATGTGGCTGATGTTTTATTGAAGCTACCAAATCCTTCTGCCGTTCGTTTTCGAGCCATGCCACGGGGGAATTCTCTCCTGGTCGTAAATGAGAATACCGGAGAAATCAGCATAGGGGCTAAAATTGACCGCGAGCAACTATGCCAAAAAAACTTGAACTGTTCGATAGAGTTTGATGTGCTCACTCTGCCGACCGAGCATCTGCAGCTGTTCCATATTGAAGTGGACGTGCTGGACATTAATGACAATTCCCCTCAATTCTCGAGACCCGTCATTCCCATTGAGATATCGGAGAGCGCAGCAGTTGGGACTCGCATCCCTCTGGACAGTGCGTTCGACCCAGATGTTGGGGAAAATTCCCTTCACACCTACTCGCTCTCTGCTAATGATTATTTTAACATCGAAGTGCGGACCAGGACGGACGGGGCCAAGTACGCCGAACTCATAGTGGTGAAAGAGTTGGATCGTGAGCTGAAGGCTAGCTACGAGCTTCAGCTCACGGCTTCCGACATGGGAGTGCCCCAGAGGTCTGGCTCCTCCGTCCTGAAAATCAGCATTTCCGATTCCAACGACAACAGCCCGGCCTTTGAGCAGCCCTCTTACACAATACAACTCTTAGAAAACTCTCCAGTTGGAAGCTTGCTCCTCGATCTAAATGCCACCGATCCAGATGAGGGCGCTAATGGGAGAATCGTGTATTCTTTCAGCAGTCATGTGTCTCCCAAAATTATAGAGACTTTTAAGATCGACGCAGAAAGAGGACACTTGACTCTTTTCAAGCCAGTGGATTATGAACTCACCAAGTCCTATGAGATAGACGTTCAAGCCCAAGATTTGGGTCCCAATTCCATTCCTGCTCATTGCAAAATTATAATTAAGGTTGTGGATGTCAATGACAATAAACCAGAAATTAGCATAAATCTCATGTCCCCTGGAAAAGAAGAGGTTTCTTATGTTTTTGAAGGGGATCCCGTTGATACATTTGTTGCGATCGTCAGGGTTCAGGATAAGGATTCTGGGCTGAATGGTGAAATAATCTGTAAGCTTCATGGGCATGGACATTTTAAACTTCAGAAGACATATGAAAACAACTACTTAATTTTGACCAATGCCACTCTGGATAGAGAAAAGAGATCTGAGTATAGCTTGACTGTGATTGCTGAGGACAAGGGAACACCCAGCCTCTCTTCAGTGAGACATTTTACTGTTCAAGTCAATGACATAAATGACAATCCACCTCGCTTCCAGAGGAGCCGATATGAATTTGTCATCTCAGAGAATAATTCACCAGGGGCCTATATCACCACAGTTACAGCCACCGACCCTGATCTCGGTGAAAACGGACACGTGACATACACCATTTTGGAGAGTTTTGTCTTGGGAAGCTCCATTACCACCTATGTCACCATTGACCCCTCTAATGGCGCCATCTATGCCCTCAGGATCTTTGATCATGAAGAAGTGAGTCAGATCACTTTCGTGGTGGAAGCAAGGGATGGAGGGAGCCAGAAGCAGCTCTCGAGCAACACCACAGTTGTGCTGACCATCATTGATGAGAATGACAATGTCCCTGTGGTTATAGGGCCTGCCACGCACAATAATACTGCAGAAATCTCCATCCCCAAAGGAGCCGAAAGTGGTTTTCATGTCACAAGAATAAGGGTGGTCGACAGAGACTCTGGTGCAAATGCTGAATTCAGCTGCTCCATAGTAGCTGGTAATGAGGAAAACATCTTTATCATGGATCCAAGGTCATGTGACATTCATACTAACGTCAGCGTGGAGTCCATTTCCTCTACCGAATGGGCCCTCTCAGTTATCATCCAGGACAAGGGCAATCCCCCTCTGCACACTAAAGTCCTTCTAAGGTGCATGGTCTTTGACTACGCAGAATCGGTGACGAGCACAGCCATGACCTCTGTCAGCCACGCATCCTTGGATGTGTCCATGGTCATTATTGTTTCCTTGGGAGCAATCTGTGCAGTATTGCTGGTTATTATGGTACTGTTTGCAACGAGGTGTAATAGAGAAAAGAAAGACACCAGATCCTACAACTGCAGGGTGGCCGAGTCCACTTACCAGCACCATCCCAAAAGGCCATCGAGGCAGATCCACAAAGGAGACATCACACTCGTGCCCACCATCAATGGCACTCTGCCCATCAGATCGCACCACAGATCCTCCCCATCTTCATCTCCCACCTTGGAAAGGGGGCAAATGGGCAGCCGCCAGAGTCATGACAGTCACCAGTCGCTCAACAGTTTGGTGACCATCTCCTCAAACCACGTGCCAGAGAATTTTTCATTAGAGCTCACCCACGCCACTCCTGCGGTTGAGGTAAGATCATAAACTACAGCACCTGCTAGAGCCAGCTGCTAAAGCACGGAGGCTGCACAGTAATCACACCTTTAAGGCTGTCATTGATCAATGACAGGAGGCAGTTCCACTAGGACTCAAGCCACAGTGTGTACCTATCTCAAGTACACAGTGTGGCATATTTCTGTTTTTATAAATAATTCACTCGTGGGTGTTAGCTGTGATGTCTCACATGGGACTGTTAATCAGAGTCCCTGCACTTCTCAGAGTAAGATGCTGAGAAGGGAAAAATAAAACCTAAAGGGACCCAGCTATTCTCATTGTTAAAATTTCTCCTGAAAAAAAAATCAACACCCTGGGCCTTCAGATTCTCATTCCAATGCATGCTGTGTTTGGAAAACTTTGTGCAGTTTTCTGACTTTCTGGTATTGTTTAATTACTTGGACTAACAGTGTATTTTACAGAGTATTTTTATTTTTATTTATTTTTTTACATTTGACCATTTTATCGAGACTGTAAAGGAAGGCCGTTATTTAAAAGCCTTTCAAGCATGAACAACTCACATGTGTTTTGAGATTAGCCAGATCTCTCTGTAATAGATTTTAACTGTGTTTGGTGTCTGGCTGTGCCTTCTGCACGGTCTAGCATAAGTAAATCCGTGCCATACAGAAAGTGTGAGCTTAACATGTAAAGACAGGCCATTCCCCTTTCTTCCTTAATGCATGTGAATGCATGAGGAGTGTTTCTCTCTCTCTCTCTCTCTCTCTCTCTCTCTCTCTCTCTCTCTCTCTTTCCCCCAGAAAACAGTTCTGTCTCTTTGGTTTCCAGCAGGTCTCGCAACTTCTCTCCATGCTTCACCAGGGACAATATCAGCCACGGCCAAGTTTTCGAGGAAACAAATATTCCAGGAGCTATAGGTATGAAATCACCCTTGTCTCAGCTGCTAAGTCTCAGGTAATTTAAATGCCGAAGAATAAAAGACTATGTGTTTCTTCCACTGATCTTTCTAGATATGCCCTTCAAGACATGGATAAATTTAGCCTGAAGGACAGTGGCCGTGGAGATAGTGAGGCAGGAGACAGCGATTATGATTTGGGGCGAGATTCTCCAATAGACAGGCTCCTGGGAGAAGGATTCAGTGACCTCTTCCTCACTGACGGGAGAATCCCAGCAGGTAAGAGGGCAACGATAGCTAAATCTTTATTTTCACAGCTACCCCAGTGCCAGGACGATGAACAGCTTCTCTCCTGCTTCCATTTCTGCTGTCTTTATCCTTCACACTAAAAATAGGTGGAATGTGTGCACTATGAGCAGTGAACAAGTGTGAGACATTTAAATTTTTTTTTTCTTCTCAAAGTCTACAATAAGCAGTTGGTAGAGAAGGAATGAATGTGAGAGCTTACTAGGAGAAGGAAGGGGAGAGAGCACGGAAGAAAACCAAACCCCGCCCCCCCCCTCCCTCTGTCCTATCCAGTCAGTGCCATTGGGCACTCCTGAGCAACTCCAGAAAATTACTAGGTGGTTGTTTGTATTCAGACAGCCTGGTCGGTGAAGAGTGGTGAACTGGACTATAATTTGGAGGATGCATTTCCTGTGATGGGAACCAACTCACAAAATCAAGAGACTAAAATACACAGGAAAGGGTATATTTTAAGCACTAAAAATAGGCGAAGGAATGTACCTTTGTAGGTGGTGCGCAGAGCATATTTCATGCCACCTTTCATTTTGAGTGGGTTCAGCAATGGAGGAGGAAAACAAACCCAGAGGGGGATTTATAAAGCACACAGCCAGGTGGAGGAAATTCTATTAAATGTCGAATCAATTTTTTCCTTAGTGACTCTTGCCACTAATTGTGCCCTAGGAACTCTGATCCAACTGAGCAAGTGCAGAGAACATCAGTAGCAGCCCTGTTGCTAGGGGCTGCAGAAAGAAATCAACCCTTAGGAGTATGGAAGTTTTCCTCTGACTGTCCACACGTCTTGATTCATTGGCTGCCAATCAAATGACAGTCATGTGCAATACACATAGAAGAAAAAAAAAAAAGGAACAATAGTTTACTAGTTTCTTACTTCTATCTAACTTGAATTTATGTATTTATGATTTATTTATTTGTAGACATAAAGTAAGGTAGAAAACATGAGAGAATTAAGCAGATATTTGGGGAAATTCAGAAAATAGAATTTTAGCTCTCCTGAGTGATAATCATAGTCGCACCAACTAACTAGCAGCAGTTCTTACCAGCCGTGCCCCAGGGTGTCCTCTGAGCCCAGACTGAGTACTCTGGGTTCCTAAGGAGTCAGGCTTTGCCACTTTAGTTATTTATAGTAGTGGCTGTTGGCTTGATAGACATTTCAGTGGGTAAGCTTTTTATAATTTTAAGAATGTTTGTGTTATGCTCATTGGGCTTAGTTGTCCTGGTGTCAGTGACGTTAGTGTTCCTATGGGTTTTCACATTTGAAAACTGGAAGCTTATAAAGATTCCAGCAATGTGAACCAGGCAGGCAGGCTGTGCCTGGTGGGGATGAGGCGGTCAGGTCTGACCCAATGTCGACACCCTTAATCACTAATCTATGATGTGTCTAAAGTAACTAGGGTTTTGTTTTTTAAAATATCGCCCTGACCCATCTCTCTCTCTGCAAATGCGCATATATGTTTGCCCAAGTGTACTCATGGTAGGGGTGAGAAGGTAGTGGAAGCCTTCCTCTGCTCTCTTCGCCTTGTTACCTTGAGAGAGGATGTCTTTTTTCAGAAGCTCATGGGTACAGTTGGCTAGCTGGCCAGAAAGCTTCTAGCATGCCTGTCTCTGCACCAGGCAGAGGCACAGGCAGGCATACCTGGCTTGTACATGGGTGCTGGAGAATAATACCCAGTTCCTCAAACCTTCACCCACTGAATCATCTCCCTAGATCATTATTTGCTTTTATATCTGAAAATATACTCACCTATTTGCAATCACTAGGTGTTGCTTGTTTAGTTATACGATTACAAGATCAGATACTTTATCTCTGGCTAGACACATGTATAGGAAGGAGGTCTAGTTGCAAGGAAGCCTACTAGGTGCATAGCAGACTGTATTTCTAAGGTCACCTATGGAATACATTCTTTTCAATTTATAGATCAGACCAGTTTAAAGACAAATCTTTGAAATAGATAAAAGAACGTATATGCCCCAAGACGTCATGTGTAGTGACAATTAGTTTTATTATTCTGGTTTATATAATGAAGTAGCTGGGTGAATTTCTATTGTTCTGGGATATGATGCTGAGAGGGGCCTACACTGGAATAGTAGAATTTCCCCGATTAGGTTATTTCATAACACATGGGCATGGCATCAGTATTTCAGTAGACATTTTATAAATGCACAGGGTTCATTTATTGGAATTTTAACTTATCGGGCATAAAATGGAGAATACAAATATACAGTTCTAAAAAGTAACCTTAACATTTGTCCGTCTACACATCTGAGGTTTTTTTTTTAAACTCCAAAATAATATAATTGAAATAGTTAACATTAGTGTATTATTTATGTACCTATGCATGCATTCATTCATTCCCTTCATTCACTTATTCCTTAATTACAATCCTGGGAATTGAACCCACAACACAAATCAAAACTTTGCTTTGCCTCTTTGCAATGTTTCTCATCTCTTTTTTTTTCCCCCGCAAAACAAAAATCAGTTATTTTCCATCTTCTCTCTATTCCCAGACTTACCATATTTCTATATATTCCTTATAGCAGAATTATCTAGCACTGGAACTAAATAATGACCAATAATAATAGCAATAAATATTAGACAATAAAGAGATTGGGTTAACTGTAGGTAGGCAAAGTTAAAACTCTAGAAAACAGTGAATCTTGCCTACTCTATGTCTTTATCTTCATCAATATTATGTAGTTGTTCAAAATTGTAGACTGCGTATGTGTGTGGGGGTGTTTGTGTGTGTGGGCGTGCACACATGCAGGAGCTCAGATGTCTGTGTTTCCAACTAATTATGTCATAGGAGGCACATTCCTGCCCTCTGTTGCTTCCTACTTCTACATGGGGCTGATCCATTTTCAAGGTACGGAGCAGTGGGACATGAGCAGTGGTTGGTGATGATACCATTGAATTCCTGTTTTGCTAGCACGAACTGCAATGCATACTGAGTGTCTACAGAGACTACCATCTTTTAATCATGAGCATCACTGTGGTGACATTGTGTCAATATCCTAGATTCCTCTTCAATTTGGCAACTTCTGCAGGCATGTTAGGGTGTAAAACTTGCGGTTTGCAAAAGTATCTACCCAGAAAATACTATGAGCAGAGAAAAATGTTGGTCCACATCTGAATCTTATTAACAGAGCTCAGCACAATTTTCTAAAGTATGTGTATTTTTAGGATATAAGTGTCTTGTTCTGGTTTTTTTTTTTCTACATTGATTTGTGAGCAAATATAGATCCTGTTGCATCGCATGGCTTGCCAAAAGGGTCATTTCTGGTCATTCATTCTTCTAATTCCCACACAAATGTAGGGTTTTTTTCTTTTTCTGCTAAACAAACATGCATTTTTATCTGTTGATTCATGTTTGTCAGCTCTTTTCTTTCTTCCCTGTTCAACTTTGAACTCCAACACTAAACACGAGTGTATAAAGTCTCTATGTTCCTAGTGAAAGTTGTTGCACATAGAAGGTTTGTAAAGGCTCCCCCACCTAGGCTTCTTTTACCTTTCCTGATTGAGTCTGTTCCACTTTTCAGTGTCTTTCATCTGTGAGGACTTCAAATACTCATTATTCATTCTGCTCTCTGTTCTCCCTAGGAGTCTTAGCTGGTTCCCCTCCTTTCCCTAGTGGCTCATTTCCTGTAGCAAGAGGCAGGCTCCTATTCCATGCCTTGTGGCCACTCCTACCTTCAAATCTTTACTTCATACAGTTTTCACAACCTTTTCAGAACGTTTTAACATACATTTTTTTTTTTAACTCAAAAGTCAATCTCTGACTCTCGTTGCTCAGCAACACTGAGCACATCTATTATCTTTGTATTCAAAGTCCACTGAAATGCGCTCTCAGCCTGTTCTCAATTTTACCAGCTTTGAATCCTTTGCAGCAGGCAGAGAGGCTTCTCTTCCTTCAGCACACCAGTGCTTTGTGCACACTGCCCTTTCTCCATGACAAGTGCCTCTTCCTTGTTTCCTGTACCCAATGCTGCTTACCTGCTGTCTTTTGAAATAGCAGCTTTCATATCCATTTCTTTTCCTTTCTGAACATTTCCTGAGCATCATCTCATTTTCTCCTTTACCTAGGTGTCGCAAACATCATTTGTTATATTTGGCTAAGGACTAGATTGCAGTCCCATTGACAGCCAGGCATTGAAGTGGCCCCTATTTGATGGGCTCCTCAAGGATAATCTACTAGTTACTCCATAGCCGATGCCTTGCTTCAAGCCCTCTCTTATACTCACTGCACTGTCTCCCACCCTACTTGTAAGATACCCGGACACTAAAAAAGTTCACAGTCATGTAGTGGTACAGAAGAGCTACAGTTTCTACCTGTCCAGATCGACACAAAAACTATCACCTGACAGGGCTTTAATTAGTCCCAAGAGGAGCAGAAGAAAGGGGTACTGCTCAGCTTTTCGTGGTCCTTGTATATGGGATGGAACGTTTTCAGCACTGAAACACACATACACTGTCAAGCAACAGAATCTCAGTGGTTAGGGGTGAGATTAGAACATCCATACTTTCTTCTGTTTCTCTCACACTCCTTTTGGTTTCATCACCCCCCACCCCCTTTTGTCTCCACTGTCTCTGTCTACCTAAGGTTTGTTATCTTTTCCATTAATCTGCCTCCTTATCTTTCTTTTTCTATTTTCATGAGTTTGGGTGTGGTGCCCATGTGTGTCTATGTATGTTTGCATGTATGTGGTCACTTGTGTGTGGTGTGTGTGCCTGTGTGTGTGTACTTGTCTTAGTTAGGGTTTATGCTGCTGGGAACAGACACTATGACCAAGGCAACTCTTATAAGGACAACATTTAATTAGGGGTGGCTTACAGGTTCAGAGGTTCAGTCCATTATCATCAAGATGGGAACATGGCAGTGTCCAGGCAGGCATGGTGCAGAAGGAGTTGAGAGTTCTCCATCGTCGTGTGAGGCTGTTAGCAGAATACTGGCTTCCAGGCAGCTAGGACTAGGGTATTTAAGCCCATGCCCACAGTGACACACCTACTTCAAAAAGGCCACTTCTCCAAATAGTGCCATTCCTTAGAACAAGCATGGACAAACAACACATTCCTCTTCCTGGCTTACTCAGCTTGCTTTCTTATAGAACTCAGGATTACCAGCACAGAGATGGCACCACCCACAATGGGCCCTGCCACCCTTGATCACTAATTGAGAAAACGCCTTACAGGTGGATGTCATGGAGGCGTTTCCTCAAGGGTGGCTTCTTGCTCGGTGATAACTCCAGCCTGTGTCAAGTTGACACAGAAAACCAGCCAGCACAGTGCCCATGCATGTAGAATTCTGTAATAATGCCTGCATTCTTCCTCAATAGCTCTTAAGACCATCAGATTCTCTGAAGTAGACTCTTACAATAAAACCCAAAGATCCTGATATAGGCACTCTAGCTAGACAGCGTGTTCTCAGGATACCTTGTCTCCACTATCCAAGGCTGGGGACAGGGAGGCCACCCCATTCCCCTGGCATGTCCATGAGTTCTGAGGATCCTAAATCCAGCCCTTACTCTTGTTCAGCAAGCACTCTAACCCCTGGGTGTGCTTCCTGCTCTTTTTCACATTTTTCGGTTAATTAATTATTCTATAATTAAGTGATCATTTATATATTGTGTTATAACTGCCTTTCACTGTTTAACAACTATTCCGACACGTTTGTGCTAGACACGTGGCCCATGTTGTTCTATATTCTTGCTGCTTACACACTCAGTTGTGAGAATTCAAGTTATGAGAAAAGTTGTAGAATCCCAGGTAATGTTTTCATCCTCATTAACGGGAATCAAAGCCAAGTAAGGCAGTACAGCAAATATGTCCTCCTTAAGCCTAAAGCCACAGAGCTGAGGACCAGAACAACAATGCCAGGTATGTTCTCCTTTCTCCCATCAGGATGGAGACAGTCAATAGCCACAGGCCTCATTTCCATGTTTGGAGATCATGGAAGAGGTCAAAGCAGGAGTGTGGCATGTGCGTCGTTTAGTGTGGGGTGTGGCGTGTGGGGTATGGGTGAGGAGTTGCTTGTGGGTGTGGCGTGTGGGTGGTGTGTGGTGTGTGGGGTGTGGGGTGTGGTGTGTGGGTGGGGGCATCACCACTGTGACAATTCTGTCCTGAGGAAACCTAGATGCTGTTTTGAAGATCTATCAGTTGCTTTGCTGTTTTCTCCATTGGACGGATTAAAGCAGGTTTGATAAATATTTCCATATAGCGTAATACCTGAAGGATGGTCATCTCAACCTGACTTTTCTTGAAATCATCCTGTTTGTTCATACCACAGCATAATGACACAGTCAGCCCTCTAAGAACAAAGTTCCCTGACAGATTCTCTTATACTTTTCCTGGTGTTTTCGTATGCTTTTGAATTTCTAGACTCTTATAATTCAAACCCTTCTCTTATAGCACTTAGTCTCATTTTTGGTTTTGTTTTGTTTTCCATTTTTTTTTCCTTTTAAACTAAGAATGGAGGTCTAGAAGGAGCTAAAGACCAAAATTAGCATAGAGGTCAGTGACAGAGCAGTGACTTCCACACAATTAAAGATCATTATTCATCACATTCTGCTTACTCTCATCTAGAAACGATAGTGCCCATATGCTCTGTACAGTTCCTTTACCAGACTGTGGACATAGTGCACATAGTAGGCAATTTGTTTCCCCTAGCAACGAGTGTGGCATGCCATAACTTCTACAGTGGCAAAGCTGGAAATCCGCTCTCAGCAGCTGCATCTATGAACGCAGCACCAAACCCTGTGGTTAGCATCAATCCTGGCTACTTTCACATACAAGGGTTATTTTACATTTTCTACAATTCTGTCCTTTGTCTTGAAATGGTATTGAAAAGACCAGGTTTTCTCTGAAGTAAGTGGTTGTTGTATGGAATACATTTCATATCAACTCTGTATACCTAATTTAGGATACCCTTCTTTTATTTTTCTACTTTTCTCAGTTGTAGTGGTTTCTACGAATTTGCCCACTCGCATTCCTCTAGGAAACTGGAACATATGGGAGAATCAAAGAATGTACTTTTCATATTCTCCAGCTTCTAATGACTTTTTCATGTAATCGAATATTAACGTATTTAAACCCTAAATAAGTACTTATTACTACATAAGAACAACTCAGGATACTTAAGGTACTAATTCAGAGCACCTTGAATTGTTATTTTAATAGACCAGTGACTAATGGATACAAACCTTGAGGAAGACCGATAAATCCTGCTGGGACAAGTGTGGGGTAGTAGCCCAGGGGGCCCCCCTTCTCTGAGGAGAAGGGTTGGGGACAATACAGGAGGGGCTTTTAGGGGTGAGACCGACCGGGAAGAAAGGATGGAGGGGGTCTGTGAGTGGGATGTAAAATGAACTTAAAAAAAAGAAAGAGAGAGAGAGAGAGAGAGAGAGAGAGAGAGAGAGAGAGAGAGAGAGAAAGAAAGAAAGAAAGAAAGAAAGAAAGAAAGAAAGAAAGAAAGAAAGGAAGGAAGAAAGAAAGGAAGAAAGACTGATAAAGACACTCACCGGAGAGCTAGTATTTTCAGTGCAGGTCAAGTTCTTATTTTCAAGAAAGTTAGCGAAGAATACTTTATAGAGGTTGCCTGGTGTTATTCAAAACTAAAGAGCTCACCCTAAAGCTCTATTTCCAGCTGTTGCCATTGTGCAGTTTGTTGTACAGTTTACCCTTTTAGCGTTTTCTTGTATTGTTTGTTTTGGTTTGGTTTTTGTCTTTTTTTCTTTGTTTTTGACAGGCTCACACATAAATAATGATCTCCTTACTATATATCTGATATGCACTGTAGACCACTGAAAATGATTATTCGCTTTTCTTTAATAAATGGATTATAACGCAAGCCTGACATCTGATCCAGAGAGACAACCCACAAAGGAAAAGTATAACCATAGCCTATCTAATGAGCCTAACAACAGATTAACCTTATGATACTAGAACAAAACCCTTCTCTTTCTACCTTAAGAGTAAGATGACATTTCCCATCGCTTTGGATGATGCCTTGGATAATAATGGACTCTCCTTGCTTTGTTTGCTCTCAGCAATGAGGCTATGTACGGAGGAGTGCAGAGTCCTGGGCCACTCTGACCAGTGCTGGATGCCTCCACTGCCCTCGCCATCTTCTGACTACAGAAGCAACATGTTCATCCCCGGAGAAGAATTCCCAGCTCAACCTCAGCAACAGCATTCTCATCAGGGCCTTGATGATGACAGCCAGCCTGCAGAATCTGGGGAGAAAAAAAAGAGCTTTTCCACCTTTGGGAAGGACTCCCCCAGCGACGAGGATTCCGGAGACTCCAGCACATCATCCCTGCTTTCGGAAATGAGCAGTGTGTTCCAGCGCCTTCTCCCCGCATCCCTAGATACTTATTCTGAATGCAACGAAGGGGACCGGTCCAACTCCCTGGAACGTCGAAAGGGTCCAGCGCAGGGCAAAACTGGGGGTTACCCACAAGGGGTTGCGGCCTGGGCAGCCAGCACACATTTTCAGAACCCCACCAGCAGCTCTGGGACCCCGCTGGGGACTCACTCCAGTGTGCAGCCTTCTTCCAAGTGGCTGCCGGCTATGGAGGAGATCCCTGAAAACTACGAGGAGGATGATTTTGACAATGTGCTTAACCATCTTAGCGATGGGAAACACGAACTCATGGATGCCAGCGAGCTGGTGGCTGAGATCAACAAACTGCTTCAAGACGTCCGCCAGAGCTAGGGGACTTTAGCTGGGCCGTTGTGGTTCCATGTGTGTGGAATTAGGGGACAGGGAACACCCCTCCCCCCAAAACAAACTGGCGTTGCCAAATAGTTGCATTTATCATAAATGTGTCTGTGTATATTGAATATTAAATACTGTATTTTCGTATGTACACGATGCAAGTGTGATTATTTTAATCTGTATTTTAAAAATACATTTGTACCTTATATTTATGTGTAATTTAACAGACAAATTTTATTTTTTTACTCCCATGACCAACATGTTTTTCCTAATCATGCAGAAATTAGCCACTGTTTGAATCTATAGCCTTTTCAACCAAAGTTACTGCTTAGCATAGTTAAGTAGGGCGGAGTTATTAAGCTGAATGAACACCACCACTAATGCATTTTGTGATTCTCAGCTTCATTAAATGACGCTACTTCCTTTTCAATATTTACAAAAATATTAAGCGTTGTGAGAAACATTAAACAATCTTTGAATTACTATTTTCACTGCTTTCTGTTAACTATGATAGATCACTTCTTAAGGCAAAATGGAGGAAAGGAAGTTGACCTATTTTATACCTAGAAGCACCCTTTGAGGTGTTCCTGAGAAGGCAATGACATGTGAATTCTTCATAGCAGTGATGTTCTAGTCCACGTTGCTTGGCAGTGGCTCCTGTACTTTTCAGTGCACCACCACACTGGCTTGATCATGAGAATATTTTTTCCAGTAGCAAAATATCTACTTATATTGAAACTAAATGGTGAATCTAATCTGATCCTTGCCCTGTGAAATATAACCCAACGATGTGGAATCTGTGCTCTACACGAATAACATTATGTTCTCTACCAGCATAGAGTGTTAATAGACAAAGACAGATATGTCAAGGCTCTGCCTCTCCGGGGTAGCAAACATAATTGATGTATCTGAAACTCTATGTGGATCTCCCCCTCTTCTCTCATCATACTTGAACATTTGTATCAACCGCATTGTCTTTTTTTGGCTATAATTATTCCCGTTTAGCTTTTGTCTCTTGTGCATGCTATCACAGTTTTGCTTGTATTTTTAGCATATGAACATTTATAAAGTCACTTTTTTGTTACTGCAGTTTTGTCTGATTTATTGTGTGACAAATGCAAACTTTATTGATTGTGCTGTTATCTTCTGTGTGGAATGCCTTGGTAAGTGAGATCCTTAGTATGACTATTATCATTTATGTCCAAGCTTCTGTGAATGTTATTTCTATTAATACACTATCTCGATTGTACTCTTCAGAAAATTTTACTGTCAGTGAAAATAAAAGGAAAATTAAAGCAAAGCTAAGGAACTGTCTATAAGTTTAAATGCTTTGCATGCTCAAAACTCTCCCTGAGGGGGGATTCAAAGTTGGGCATTAAATGACAGATAGAAAACAGCCAACACCTACACCTACCTCCCCCCACCAACCCTCCCCCCCTCCACATGCACACTGGAAAGGGATGGGTCAGAGACCTGTCTGAGAAAGAAAATAATTGAGTGAATTTCTTCTGTATTTTCCTATATGCATTTGGAGTAAAAGCAAAAGCACAACTAGTAACAGATTAAATATTGCCCAAGTTACAGAAAACTTTCTCAGAACATGCCATGCTAACCCGAGTAAGAAGGTAAAGTGATGGCTTATATGCTTTCTAAGGGGCTAAAATATAACCTTTCTCTTCACCGACAGGACATTGACCTGTTATTTTAGATCACTCCAAGGTGGTAAAAACCAAGAGAATTAAATTATGAAATGAACTCCATATTAAATAGAACGTATTCTTTCTTACAAAAGTCCCCTTAGCCGCGATCGGTGGGCCTGTCACCAGGTAGAAGATCTGCTGTTTTATTTGTTTGTTTAGTAGATCACACACACTAATACTAAGCTCATTTAAATACATTTTCCTTTCAACTTCATTTCCTCTCAGTGCATATTACCGTTAAGGAAAAGACTTGCATAACTTCACTGTTCTTTATTTATAATACCAGCAGCCACTGAAGGAGCACAACCAAAAATAGAGACGGTTGAATAATGTGGAATAAATAAAACCCAGCCTTCCCATGCAAGGCGTCCCGTGCTTCGAAACCCTGGCTCCTCCTAAATTCTTCATTATTCTCGCTTCCCATGCCCACAGCTTAAGTTAGTGCAAGATCTCAGACTAGCTCTCATATTCCTTTTCCAGGTCATGTGTCCACAAATACCAAGATGTCTGTTGCATTTCCCGTGGTCTAGCACCTTATCCGTTTTAATCTTCTCCTAGTTGAGTCAAGTGCCACCTTGGCTTGAAGCAAACAAACGAGCAATTAAGGATGTCTTTGTCATTTAGTATTCCTCATTTCCTCTGGCCCCAGTGGATTCGTTTCAATATTACTCACTAAAAATCATCTGACATGGAAATTTTCTTCCAAACTAGAAAAATTGTGCACCAGCATGTAGCTTCACAAATCCTCTCTTTAACTGGTACCTGCAGAATGGTGGGCTAACCTTTCATGGTCTAACTTGTCATGGACTTATTCTTCACTAATTTCTGTCTTAGTGTTTAGCAGACTATGGCTAAAAAAGACTTTGTCATTTAAATTCACTCCTGCCTCCCCCATCTTCTATGAATCACACTCACTGCTGGCTAATCACATAATTATTAAAAACTCTTGTCTTACTGAAGGTATAGGGAAAGTCACATATAGTAAAATAGGTTTGGTTTCTTTGTTTCACTCTTTTCCTACTAATGTGAGAGCATTTTCAAAGCTAAATTGAAATGATTGTCATGTTGAAATTCAAAGCATAGTGGCTGTCTGTGAGGGGCTAGGGATTTCAGACACAATGAGCTGCATCTGTGAAAAGCATGGCTCAAGCCTGGCATGCGCTCACACAGCTGAAGCAGGTGTTCCCCACTATGCAATAGATTTGTATGCTTTCTTTTTTGTCCTGATATTCCTGTTCCAACTCCCTGTATCTAAATAACAGAACATCACACCATCAAAGAGGAGGGAGACTCTGGGTGTACGATGAATGTTTTGTGCGAAAATTAAAACCAAACTACAAATGGTTTAAAGATTTATGTGAAACCTCAATACATTCTAAAAGTATACACATTTAAAAAGACAAAGCAGAGTTGAATTAATTCTCTCTCTCTCAATCTCTCTCTCTCTCTCTCTGTGTGTGTGTGTGTGTGTGTGTGTGTCTGTCTGTCTGTCTGTCTGTCTTTCTGTCTGATCGTCTGTCTATTTTGTGTGCATTTTTACATGGGTATTGATACACATTCATTCATAAGTGTGATCTGAGGTTGATGTCCAGAATTATCCTCCATTGCTCTTTGAACTTAATAAGGTAAAGGGTCTTTCAAATCCACAGATCTTTGTTATGGTTGATCTCGTTAGCCATTTTGATATGAGACTCCCCTATCATTATCCACCATTTAGGATTGCAAGAAGTCTACCATGACCTCCTTTTGATGGATTCTGTGGCTCTAACTCTAGCCTTCATTTTTGTCTGTTAGTCCTTTGATATCCAAGCCATTTCTCCAAACCCAATCTGCTTAATTTCATTTTTTAAAATTGCAGATTAAATTAATAGAACAAAACTTACTTGGATTCATAAGGTGTTTAACTGTGAAGTATAAGATACCATACTGAGTGTAAACATTTAGGATATGTTAAGTTTTCTATGGCTGTGATAAACAAAGGTACTTCTGTTTGTTTGCAAAAACTGAAGTCTTCATTTGATGTATTAATCTGCTTGGATTGCCAAAGAGTTGTAATTCAGTTCATTTTTTAGATTGATTTCCAAAACTATTACATATCATGTAGAGTGTATTATAATTAAAACATCCTTATTGCCTGTGTTATATTTATTTTATTTGCTTTTTTATCATTAATGTCATATTTAAACATATATGTTCTGAAATGATTAATAAGGAACTAACAGTCCTTAGCCTACAGCAAAGAACAAAACTAAAGTATATGTGAAAATGGTGGAAAATAACCATTAATTTGTTATATTTTATTCTATTCTGTTTTACACAGTATGAGGACCAGCAGAACGTTTTATGGGGGGCTGGCATCATCAAATTGTTATCCATACTTTCTGACTTTAAAGATTGTAGAAACACAACTTCCTCTGACACTTTAAATTAGTACTTTTCTATTTCCCTTTATGGCTTCTGAAAGATGCTCTTAATTCTTGTTTGCCTGTTCAGGTTTTATCTCTTCAATTTATTTCTTTAATGGCACTTCTCCTTAGTAACGGACCCTACTGTCCACATTTATAGCTCCAATCATCACGCTTTCAAAGGAATATGGCTTTTCCACAAAACAACCTAGATTTTTATCATTTTCTACTGTTTTTTCTTGTTATAGATATGATTAGCACCATAAATCTTATATACAATGCTAATACGTTTCATTCTCAGTAAACCTCACTCTTCTGACTCATTAGTTTGGTAAGATGGTAAGTTCAGAAAAAAATCAGGAACAGAAGAGATTTTGTACTTTATTCTAAGTTTTAAAATACTTGTTTTGGGTGTCTAAAAGTGCTTGTATAGGAAGCTGAATATTAAGACAGGAAATTATGTTTTTTCAAAATATAAAACACTGTTTAGATATTTGGGGTTAAACTCAGAAAAGTAACAGATTTTTACAATATTTGAACCTAAGTGCAGAATAAAACAGAATATTAAGTAAAGGACCTTACTATGTCTCCTTCTCTCTCTGTCTCTGTCTCTGTGTCTTTTTCTCTCTGTCTCTCTGTCTCTGCCTCTGTCTCTCTCTGTCTCTCTCTCTCTCTTTCTCTCTCTCTCTCTCTCTCTCTCTCTCTCTCTCTCTCTCTCTCTCT